>OMKQ01050377.1:0-10331 GCA_900302335.1 Phycis phycis
GTGTCTGTGTGTGAGTCAGTGTGTGTGTGTGTGTGTGTGTCTGTCTGTGTCTGTGTGTGAGTCAGTGTGTGTGTGTGTGTGTGTGTGTGTGTGAGTGTGAGTGTGTGTGTGAGTGTGTGTGTGTGTGTGTTAATGAGTACATCTATGTGTGTGTGTGTGTGTGTGTGTGTGTGAGTGTGAGTGTGTGTGTGTGTGTGAGTGTGTGTGTGTGTGTATGTGTGTGTGTGTGTGTGTGTGTCAGACAGACAGACAGACAGACAGAAGTACTTTAATAATCCCGAGGGAAATTGCCTTCGTCACAATACTCCAAGAGAAAGAGAAAAGGTTGTGCAAAATAGAAAAGGTTGTGCAAAATTTAACAATATAAATATCTAATAAAATAAAATAAAATAAAATATAATATATACATAGGAATGATTGTGATGTCCATTATATACACAAATATCACCTTAGGTGACCACTAAGGTGATAGTGACCACACACAGGAGGGAATGGCAGACGGGAATGGCAGAATGATGAATAAATGATTAAATAAATGGCCCCTTTACCCTTTTTACTTTAGAAGATATGACGATATAGTGTTTCCCTCCGTCGTGGCTCAGCGTCTGATAACCATTCATATTTGCGTCGTCTCGGGGCGTCGAGGGGGGGGTGGAACGCGGCCGCGTTGATACTACATCAGGTGCGGTCCGCAGAGCACATCCCGGAAACACTCATTCTTCACGAACCCCCAGTCGTCCGTGTCACCCGGTTAAAAGACAGCGCCCCGCGATGATGAGTTTCAGGGGCGCGGTCAGCGTCCAGCGATTCCTTCAGCGCGGGGGTTTCCCTCTCGGGAGCGGCACTCCGAAGTGGCTCGCCGCGCCCGGCCGCCCATCGCGGCGCCCGGGTCACCTGCGTCTTGTTTACCTGCCTCGATTTACGCACACGCCTTGTTTAATCAACACGCACAGTGGCGGTGCTGTGAATTCACGCGGGGGTTTTTTTTTTGTTGCTCTTCCCTGCAGCGGTGTGATCTTGATTGGAATGCAAACAAAACTCCCTGAGTCTTCTGCAGTATTTCAGATCCCCCCTTAGACTTAAAGGTGCTGTAGGTGAGATTTAACAGCTATGATATATATCTTGTTTTTTTTTTTTTAGATTTGATTAGATTCAACTTTATTGTCACTGTGCAGAGTACAAGTGGGGTGGCAGTAGCTCAGTGGGTAGAGCGGGTGAACAGAGCGGGTCGTCCACTAATCGTAGGGTCGGCGGTTCGATCCCCTTGTTCCCCACTTTGAAACTGTCTGCATGTCGAAGTGTCTTTGAGCAAGACACTGAACCCCAACTTGCTCCCCGGGCGCTGAACCTGGCAGCCCACTGCTCCTATGTACCATAGGATGGGTCAAATGCAGAGAGTAAATTTCCCCGCTGTCGGATGAATAAAGTATAATATATGATATAATAATAAGTACAGAGACAACAAAATGTCGTTGGTGTTCTAACCAGATGTGCAAAGGAGCGATTAAGGTGCAATATGTACATGTGTTTTGTAGACTTGGAGAAGGCTTACGACCGTGTCCCCCGAGGAATCCTGTGGGGGGTACTGAGGGAGTATGGGGTACCGGGGCCGTTGATACGAGCCATTCGGCCCTTGTACAACCAAAGTGAGAGCTGTGTTCGTATTCTCAGCACAAAGTCAAACACGTTTTCAGTGGATGTTGGACTCCGCCAAGGTTTACAATTTGTTCATATTGAGATTATTATTGAACACCTGCCTGATCACTAGATTGTTGGATTGAAAGTATAAAATGCATAATTTAGATTGCAATCTTATTTCCATTATTTCTATGAATATTTTATTACATGATTGTGTCAAGCAAAGGTGGACACTCACTGCAGGTGAAGTTGAGTTCATGAAACTCTGTGACGATGAGCAGTTCACAGCTGTACTTCTGGAAGGTCAGGTAACTGAGCCACTGGAAAATCTCCGGCATCTGCTGTGTGCTTCTGCAGTAAAGTACAGCAACGACCATTTTCTTATTTTATTATCATTCCTGGTGTAGTGCTTGTCTAAATGTCACAGATGTTTTAAGAGCCACCTCGCCAACGACGAGATGATGTCCATAACAAAAATGGCTTTGAAGGTACTTAGATGTAGGACCTAAATAAATAGATCAGAGACTGGCCACAAAGCTGCACTTCATGAATGAGTAAAAGAAAAGATGTACCTGAGGAAGCCAGATCCCACCAAGATGCCAGCGATGTTGAGCAGGGCCACGCCACTGTTCACCATGTTGGGGTTCTGCACCACTCCCAGCAGTACCACAGTCAGCCATTCACCTGACACGCACGCACGCACGCACACACACACACACACACACACACACACACAAAATGCAATACAGTACAATACAATACAGTACAATACAATATTGTTTTCACAGGTTTATATATTATTTTATTAGATATTTATATTGTACATTTTGCACTACCTTTTCTTCCAGAGTATTGCAACGAAGGCTTATTTCCCTCGAGGATTATTAAAGTACTTCTGTCTGTCTGTCTGTCTGTCATACATTACATTACATTACTTTACTTACATTAGTCAGTTACAGTGTGATTCTATTCATATCTTAAATCTGGCAGCCAATGCCCACATCAAGTTTCACTGAAACTACATAAATGAGATACATCGGACCTGATCATATCTAGTAAAGTATTTGTGTGTGTTTGTGGGTGTGTGTGAGAGAGTGATATAGGGTGAGGGTGATATAACAGACCTATGATATGAGGCACCAGGACCACAGCAGAGAAACACAGGAAGCGCAGAGTGTCTGGATACATGCCCACCGTCCTGGCAGAACAACACAAAGGCTGGATTCCAATACTATTCCAATACTCCAATACTTCCAATACTTTCCCATTGGTCACGCCTGAGGCCTTGGGGCTGCGATCACCATAGTATCACAATAAAGGAACAAGGTGGAATTGGGACCGATTACAATCTGACCAATAACAACCTTCACACTTGGTAGCCAATCACGGCAGCTTATATGTAAATGCCTGAGGACGTAGCCGAAGAATCGCTAAAACACTTGTCAGGATACACTGATATGTATCATTGTTCCCAAAGATGTTTTGGCTGCCAAATTTGGTTCATGTAGAGCAATTGCTAGAATGGAGGTTGAAAACTTCTGGAGATTACGCAGGAAGTGTGAGGTGTATTGTGATAGAAAGAGTTTTGAGATGCAGCTGGCGACTCAAGGAGTACACACGCACCCCCCTCCCACCGTCCATCTCCGAGTGCCTACCAGTAGAGGAAGGAGGTGAAGATGAATACACTGACAATGCTGAAGGGCAGGATGTGGAAGATGTAGGCCAGGAACATCTGCCACTTGCCGTAAAGGCCGTCCTGGCTCTCCTGATCCCCAATGGCCCGCAAGGATGTGACTGAGAACAGAGATACACATGCACACTCTTTAAATGACATCCTTTACCTCACCATGTGCTTGACGCTTTTCGTATGCTTTTATGCTTGACCTCAAATCAGCCAATAAAAATAAAATCCTTAATATGTGCAATATAAATAAAGTGAGTATTTGATGTGTGTATTTTGTGTACATATCTATTTCCATACATATGTTACTGTTATTATGTGTGTCTGTGAGTCTGTCTGTCTATCTGTCTTTTTGTCTGTCTGAGATTGTAAGGTTACCATCGGCCATACAACCTGCTATAAACACCTATAACCACTCCCAACACTCATAGTAATACACAGAGGTAGTGTGAAGTAGATAGGTCTGAGGGGACAGACTGGAAAATGACATCTGCTAAAGACAGGGTTTCTACATTTGTTGTTTTACTTTTCTTTTCTTTTTACTTTCTTTAAATAACGTTTGATGAGTATATTTAATCTAATGTTAACACAGATTACATTTTTTAAATTACATTGTTGATTAGTTAAATGCTCCAAAATACAATTATGATTTAAAATGTGAAATGTTTCATATGCATGTAATGTGTATACAAGCTTTATATGAAATGTTTTTTACATGCATCTTGTGTTGATCTCAATCAGATGTTTATTGTCCATTATCTGTATTATCTGAGTAGCCAAGCAACACTAGTGTTTATCTTACACCTTATAATCTGAAACAGAGAAAAGCAACCAAATATAAGCATTTCCAAAACTATGAAAACCAGTAATCGGATGATCGAGAGGATCAATAACAAATACTCGGTCAATAAACTAAAGCTGAACGCTGCGTGACGTCCTGCCATGGGACTCACAGAGCGCCACGGCGTTCAGCATGCCCGTGTAGGGCGAGGCGCCCACCGCCTGGTAGATGATGCCGATGCGGTCCTGCACTGCGCCCTTGGTAACGTCCACGTCCAGGTGCACCACGAAGAAGGCGATGAAGAGGCCGTAGATGAGGTTCTGGGACAGACGCATCAGGACCCCCATCCTGTCCCGGGACAGGTTACGCATAGTGCGCCTGGACACACACACACACACACACACACACACACAACCATGTTGGTCACCTGTGTTGATTAGCAATTGTGTTCACCTGTGTTCCATGTATTTAAGTTCCCTCGTTTCTGCCCCTGATTGCTGATTCCTTTTTTCTCCTTTCCCTCCTTCCTTTTTTCTGCTTGTTTTCTCCTGGCAGCCTGATTTCTTACATTTTCTTGACATTTGTCTTTGTTGTATTATTACATGTTACATTTAGTAGTACTTATGTTGCACCTGATTATGAGTGCAGGAAAATGTCTTGCTTGGCAACAGTCCAGTCCCAGACCGGTTGTGGAACTATTGGTGGAGCCAAATAAAGGGTTAAATAAACAAACAAATCCGATTCTGTCACTTATTACTGTTAACTTACAAACTTGTAATCTTTACGGCCTGGGGCCATATATACAGTACAACAGCACTCCCTCTTGTGTGATATTGCAACAGTGGTGATTTAGATGACCTGGCACCTCTAGAGCATTAGAGCAGTTCAGAGTCCCTTCATGCAATCTGAATTAGATAAGAGCATGTGCAATTAAGACAAATTAGAGTACAAAATATGATTAAATAAGTAAGCAAAACAGGTACTATACGGGGGAAATTGTATCACTAATACAATGCAAGACTATGCAATTATCATTCTATTCACACAGATAGTTCTGCACCTGTGCAGCACTCAGCCTGTTTGAGGTTCAAATGTTTGTTCAACTGAGGGATTGTTCTCATTGTCATTTGTTTAGTTTATGATGACCTTATTCATAGTTTTATGATGACAACAGTTTATATGAAGGTGTTGATAATTGATAATTGGTAATACTAAGGCAGGAGTTCTGTTGATGGGATTATTTCTGTTTGTCAAGTAGTTGCTATAATGATGGTAAATTGAACTGCAGGGGACGATAGTTCTTCCCCTCATTACTTTTTGTATTTTGTTTGTTTTTTGGTGTTTATTTTTGGTAAATGAGTTATGGGAACTGTAGGGGAAACGTTTTATTGTTCATCTGTTCAAACATGGGCTGTATTATTTGACTCAGAGACCAGGGGCTTTCATACATCCAGACTAACACTCATTTATATTGTAGTTTATGCCACTTTTGTAGGAATGTGTAAATCTAAATGAAGGTTGTGCTGATTACCCAAGGGCTTTGGTTTCACAATGGCCAACACAGCATTGTTCTCCCCCACTAAGAATGAGGCCAGACCAGAGAAACTGCTTCAACTTGAGTCTAAATTTACAATTTGTACAATTCACTTCACCTCGATTACAGTGACGGCATGCAGTGCATTGAAGCGCAATCTGGTTAAGTAGGAAATTCTTTAAGAGCAATCGGAATTCCTTATCCACTCAAATCAAAGAGTCAAATCTACTATTTTAACTTTGCAAGACCTAGTCAACTATTGGCCTCGAAGCTTAGAGGTAGTGGGCAGTGTGTGGGTATTGATGCTGACAAGGACGGCAAAATTTGGACCCATTGCAAGTCAATTCATCCTTTCGATCATTTTATGCTGAGCTTTATAGCACTGAGATTGTTAACGATAGAGTTGCTTGTGACTTGTTTTGAATTATCTGCATGTGCCTACTCTTGTAGTGGACGAATCTGCCTCTATATTATCTGCTGAAAATGTACCTTCATATGTTGATGATGCTCCAGAATACATCACCCAAAGGTTAACCATCTTTGATGCTTTGGGTAGCATTTCTATATACAGAATAAATTGGATCAAGTCTGCTTTCTTGCCCCTAAATGCCGCAATTATGAATTTGCTTGTGCATTGTTACTCATTTAGAAATGGCAAGACTTGGATAAATGAGTTGCACTTCCAAACTCCCTTAGGGCTCGAGTCTCTATAGTTAAAATGAACGTGCCATGAATTAATCCTGTGAGTTATATACTTCCGCTGCTACCCACCATAATTTACGGGAACAAAATGCATTTTCAGTCATTTAATTTAGTTGGAGCAGTAAACAACCTGGCCTTAAACTCTCTTGGCTTGAGAGACAGGATGATAAGGACTTTCCCTGCCTCATTTCAAACAGCTGGGCTTTGACCCAGAGTCCGCTGGTAACAGTTCAAATCAACGGCTGCAGGGTCTCGGTGTGCCCTGGAAGAGAGGTTCCCCCTGACACTGAAGGAGGTGTTGTTCTCAAACGCTTCACCTGCTCAGTCTAAGCAACAGTTTGGCCCAATCATTTCTCAATTCATTTATGTCTGGTGAGTAATGACAAAAACATACAAAATGACATCTAAATTGATACCCTGCTCGCCAATATTTATTAATGATTGACACCCAATTGGGATTCGTCTAATTAAATTGACATCGCACTGACAGGTATTGATTCATTGGGCGATATCTTTTCACACGCTTCCCTTTTCTTTCACTTACAACTAAGGACCGCCATGAGGATGTATTGGTCCCATGGAGAGAGGCGTGATACGGTCCCTAAAGTCTGGGACAGGGTGGGTGGTACCAGGGGCCGCACTCTACGGGTTCTTCTTGGGACAGACATACTTACCATTGTCTGTGAGATCAGTTTGGAGGGGGACATTCCAGATTTGGACCTAGAATTTGACAGGGATAGGGTTTGGTCAGAGGTCCTTCAAGCGTCAAGGAACCCTGAACACCAACAGATTCATCTCAACCTTATTCATAGGACTTATTTGACTCCTCGGAAGATGTAGAGTAGAAAAAATACAAATCATCCTAACTGTACTCTGTGTCCATTGAAGTCTGTGGGCAAATTCTTCCATATGATCTGGGAGAGTTGCTGAGTGTTGGGAGATGGTCACTTCAACTAACTGTTGTCTGTGACTATTCCTCCTCTCCTTCTGTTTTGATCCTCAGTGATCTTTTCCTACTACACCTCCTACAAATGAAGAAACACATTTTGTTTGAAAATGAAAATGATTGCCACAGGATAGAAGGCACCACATTCACTTTCATTTAGGCAATGGGTTGTAAACCTTTGAGTGTCTGCTATTTAAATGTTACATTACTGATGTCCCTTGGTCTCTGGGGGGGCGAGTGGGGTCATTTGTTTTATGTTTTATTTTGCGTACTACAATACTACCTTGTATGGTAAAGTATTGTAACATCTCTAGTACCTACTGTAAGTAATTACTCAACAATTATAGTGTGTTCTTTGTTAAGGTAATTCTTTTACTCCTTTGCACATTGGACATTGCACATTTATTTTATCTTTTATCCAGTCTATATTTCTATTTCTCTTGTATATAATTTTTTTTGAAGACTATATTTATATTTATTTCTATATTATTTTATTTATCTTATTTTATTTTTATTTTTTTAAAATTTTTTGGCATTCAGTGTGGACGACAGAGTACGAATTTCATTGTACAGGGAACACGTTTCTTCTGCACATATGACAATAAACACTTTGAATGTTGAATCTTGAATCTTGAAGGTAATAAGATTAATACTTTGTTGTACATAATATTCCCAGCTGTGCAATTTGTGGACTTTATATTGGATTTGTAAGTACCCAAGCAAAGATCATTTAGTATTGTTTGTCTTCACATATTTAATGCTATAATGTACTTGTGTGGATGTGGTGTGGTTGTGTGATCGTTGGGGGTGCTGGATTTAGCATGGCCTCATTTTGTCTTTCTGTTTTGTGCTTGTGTGCTTTAGAAATAAATAAATAAACATTTGATTTGACAAAAAAAGGTTTTGATCTTGTGAAACATGCACGTTGAAACTTACATGTGCTATGTGTCCATGTGAAAAACACATGGACACATAGGATTTAAACTCAACACAAAAGGTGGACGAAGGTAGTAAGACATACATTGATTATATAAGCTGCTAAGCTCCAATCATTTTCATTCTGGTCATCCACTGAGAGACCACTGATGTGTCGACAGGGGAAAAGATTGAACTGACCTCAAGAGAACTCCCAGTTTAACCACGCCGCTCGGAGACTCTTTGCTCTTAAAGGGGATGGCCAACTTGTTGCTGCTCTGGAGGCTGTGCTCCATCTTCTCCAGCATGCTCTGATAGATGGCCGAGCCCTGATAGGAGGAAGTGATGTCGTGCATGCGGCTGAACGTGGCCGCCTCCCTCTCAATGCTGCGTGTGTCCACCGAGGTGAAGTCAACTGTCAGAACCGTTACACATTGAAGACACACAACAGCAGCAATAGACAAACGGTCAATAAAAGACATACAAAGATAGTGGGTGACATGTAGGTTAAGATACGAGTGTGTAATATAATATAATAATAAGGGGCGACAGTAGCTCAGTGGGTAGAGCGGGTGAACAGAGTGGGTCGTCCACTAATCGTAGGATTGGCGGTTCGATCCCCTCGTTCCCTACTTCCAAAACTGTCTGCATGTCGAAGTGTCCGTGAGCAAGACACTGAACCCCAACTTGCTCCCCGGGCGCTTAACCTAGTAGCCCACTGCTCCTATCTACCATAGGATGGGTCAAATGCAGAGAGTAAATTTCCCCGCTGTGGGATGAATAAAGTATAATAATAATAATAATAATAATAATAATAATATTAGTGTGGTAAAGCACTGCTTTCACTCAAATTACTATTTAACATAGAGAGGAAAATACTGTGCTTTAAGATGAATTCACAGTTCTTGATACGGCATGATTGAAATGATTGCATTGTGTTTCAGACATGACAATCTTTGCAGAGCTGCCTGAGTTTATACAGTACTTCCACATCACATTAACATGTACACAAGGTGGCAGTATAGTGTTTCTGCTCCATTGAAAATGCTGCTGAAAGCAGTTGGTGTATCGCAACCAACTGAAAATAAAGTGTTTTGATTTCGTCTGCATTTTGCATTCATTTTATTTCAGTGTCTGGCTGTCAAAAACAAAACAGCACCGCGGCTGTTGCCCCCGCTCCACCATCAGCAATGACTCGGCGTGTTGCTCTGCAGAGAAGGGCGAAGCGTGGCCAAGCTCTTGCAGGGCTGCATGTGTTACTGTACACACAGGGCGTCAGCTAAAAGTTTGCGTACGCTCTCCGAGTGCTGAAAGGATCAGTGCAGATCTTCTCATACGTACAGGATGCAGAAGTGTGATGAGCAAGATAGAGAAGAAGAGAGGACCTTTCGGTCTTTACTGGTCATTCTCTGTATTTTTTTGATCTGAGAACGAAATGTGTTCTCTGCATTTGACTCATCCTATGGTACATAGGAGCAGTGGGCTGCTATGTTCAGCGCCCGGGGAGCAAGTTGGGGTTCAGTGTCTTGCTCAAGGACACTTCGACTTGCGGACAGTTGGAGGCGGGGGATCGAGGGGATCGAACCGCCGACCCTACAGTTAGTGGATGACCTGCTCTGTCCACCCACTCTACCCACTTATGTTTGTCTGTTTTACTTAACCCCAGTGTGTGTTGAAGACATTTACTGTGAATAATGTATCAAAATGTTTGAATACTGAATAGTTCAATATGTAGGACTACACCGAACAGTAAAATATGATTATTGTATACAGGTATGACTGGGGAAGCGCTCCTGAGCACAGCCAGTAGAGGGAATACATGCCATAGATGTCAAAGGGATTGCAGTAATCTGGACACTCATATCCACACTGGCTGAAAAAGTCCACCATCTCCCCCGGCTGACCACAGAACACCAGCTCTCCCCGGCTCATTATAGCTATCCTACTGAAGACCTACATGTACACGTAAACACACAGACACACACACACAAGCACACACGCACACACACACACACATACACATACACAAACATACAATATCCCTCACACACACACACACACACTACACTTTGGGAACAACTTTTGGCAATTGAATATGCAATTTTCTTTCTCTGCTGAAACAAACCCTGAAGAG
>OMKQ01050406.1:0-10000 GCA_900302335.1 Phycis phycis
TAGAAGAACTTCATTGCCAAGTAGGTTTGCACCTACGAGGAGTTTATCCTGGTGGTTCGTGCGCAACAGTCAACAGTACAGTGAACAAACAACAAAACAACACCAACAATGGACAATACAAACAACAAGCAACAGTAAGTGTTTTTAAAGTGTGTGGTGCAAGGAGTGCAAAGAGTGATAAGGGGGGGGGGTTGTGAGGTGTCTGTGTTATGAGGCCGATGTAATGTAGGAAAGGTGCAGGGTTCGATCCCGTTTCATCTTTGAGCGAGATGCCCTCACCAATACCTGCTCCTGGAAGACATGTATGCACTAAAGGATTTGTATTGAAGCTCAAAAGCTCAGCCTACACATTGTGGATTTTTGTAGTTAGTTGCCACTGTGTCCTTTACAAATTCTGTAAATATAGTGTATTCACATGAAGTGAATTCACTGGTGGCATAATCAGGTTAGACGAATACTAACAGTCGACCATAACTGGATGATTGTAATGCAGTGGAAACCTTCTGATGTCTCCATTACGGCCACTGCAGTGAAATGTTCTTGTTTTCACATTCAAATATAATTCATACAAAATATACACTCCTAACAGATACAATAGCTTAGTTTTTGAGACAGTAGAACATTTATGAAAACACGTCCTACCTGTGTCTGCAGCCCTTTTTGTGACCGAGATGAACTCTTGCATCAAACAAGTCCTTCAAAGAAAACAGCTCTGACAAGTTGAAGAAGTCCTTGGTCTCCAGAGACTGACTCAGGATTCTGTCTGGAGGAACAACCCAGTAAAGTCAGACAAACCACCACCATGTGATCAGTCAGTACTGAGAGGTGTGTGTGTGTGTGTATGTGTGTGTGTGACGCTTTTGTCCAAAGTGACTTACAATCAGTACATTTGTGGGGTTTGACATGTGGACAGTTGGAGGAGGGGGATCAGGGGGATCGAATCGCAGACCCTATGGTTAGTGGACGACCCTCTCTGTCCACCCGCTCTACCAACTAAGCTACTGCCGCCCTGTGTGTACACTCTTACCTGTGGCATTAACCTCCGGTTGGACCTGAGGTGACTGTGTCTGCGCTGCAGTGGCGTACTGAGGTCCACAGCTGGAGCAGCCCACCGCTCCAACCCGTGGGTTACAGAGACCCCAGAGCCCTGAAGAAAAACACGACATGAGGACGCACGGCCCACCAACATGCAGCTACCAAGCCATTACTCACATTACCGCCGTTTAAGGCGTTATTATAACGATACATAACGGTGGATATGATTACAAAATGCATATCACGTAATTAACGACAATGTCTTACCTCTCGTTAAAACGCGGGCAGCCATGTTGCTGAGCGATGTTCCCACCCACAGAAGGTCAACGCGTCTCCATTGGTACATGAAGTCCAGGAAATGACGGAAAGGCTATGCGCCGGTACATGCTTTATGATGACGTTTCCGGTGAAAATGGACTACATTTCCCATCAGGCATTCGAGAACAAACGTGCCAGCTTTTATTGGGTAATACACAACCGGGGCGTTTCGGACAGAGCTCTAAGAGCCAATCATAACTTGTACATTTAGTGGAATTCGTTTGCAGAACAAAAACATGTTACTTGTTTGAAACAGTCAAAAACATGTGTCAAGTTCAGCATGTCTAATGTTTCTACATGAATCCCTCTGCCTGCTCCCTATAATCTGAGAAAACACGTGAACCGACCTAACCTGTAGGGCTCAAAATAGTTAACAATCTCATTTCGGAGGTAAACAGTCAGAACACGAACAGTAACATTTAGAAGATATCGCAACTAAAAAGCCTTTTCACTGGATATAACCATTGTGAAAGAGATCAGGGTTCAGAACCAATGGTCTGTACCATTAAACTGGAATCAAACATCTTTAAATGTAACATAAAAACCCTGTGCATTACATTTGAGGACTGTATAGTGTGTGGTTAAAGGACTTTTCCACAAGCTTGGAGGAAGGTAAGCTTTCTTTTGACATGCTCCACGGTCTTGCTCTGTGAAATCAATATAATTAAAACAATTAATTCACAAGAACTGGAGACCATGTTTTCATCTGTCATGGTCATGAATTCCAGGGTAAGGGACACACAGATAAAGTGCAATATTGATATGTCACATGCAGTTCGGCTGTGTTATCTCTGACTATGTACCTTTGAGCGCCTTCGCCCCTTCCTGTATCTCCCGGGGAAAGGCAATGCGCGCCTCCTCTCCTCAGTGGTCAGGGCTATGTAAGGCTTTAGAGGAATGCCAGGATCAATTGCCATAGGCCTGGGCAAGAAGGCATGGGAGATGGATCAGACCTTTAATACTACTGACACACGATAAAGAACTGGCTCAGTGCTAAACCAGCCCCAGCCGGGCACTTCAGTTCAGAAGATGTGTCTTCATTTGAAAGTGAATTCAAATGAATACAACCATTATGCCCACATCGCGGTCCACCCAAATATATTTTCTTTCTTAATCTATAGAAAATAAGATGAGAGAGTCTTGATGCAACAATACTCTAAAAATAAAATGATGTGATGTCATACACAAAGTGACCTCTGGAAGCCGACATGTCAGATTTACATATACAAATGGAACCATTCAATTGAAGCATGAACATGTAAAACGAACAGTCTTTAAAGGTACAGTGTGCAGAATTGAGTGGCATCAAGCTGAACCAGCAGAAATGGAACGTGATATTCATAAGTATGTTCTAATTAGTGTATAATCCCATGAAAATAAGAACCGTGATGTCATGGCCTTAGAATGAGGCCTTTACATCTACCTGGGGAGTGGGTCCACATCCGTTGTATCATTTTGATGGTATCATTTTAGAACGGGGGAAATTCTGGATCTGCATCCTCACCACAGGATGCTAAGCCCTGCACACTGCACCCTTTAAGAACATATCGACAGTGTGTAAGCCCCAAGGAGAAAGATGTACCATGGCTATTTTTAATCCACTCTTTATTGCAGTCAGTTCAACCTAAAAGATACAGCTATGTTTTTTTTCTTTCATTTGAAAGGATTAAAGAGAGGAAAAAAAACACTTTATGCAAAATATTTACAAAAACTGGCAATGCACAGCATATTCAGCGAGTATTTTTTTTTTTTGATAAACAAATATAAATAACTTTTCACATAGGAAATTCAAGAAAACATTTATAGGACCAACATAACATAAGTGAACACACTGAAAGTCAAAACTAGTAAAAGAGAGGAACAGAGATTAGACTCCGGTGACACTAAACAGTTTTAGTCAGAGCTGGTCTAGCACCAGCAAAAAAGTGACCCTTATATTTCCATTTCTTCCCATAAACCCTTCATAGAAAACAGAGGACACTGTAAACTGAAGTAAAGATTGTGATGCTTCCCGTTAGTAGAGTACATAATCCAACTCGTCTTCCTATTTTGTGTTGCGTCGTGGGACATGAAGATTAGATTTATAAGGCCTTCTCTGTAGCTCAGAGGATTAATTGCTATTGATTTCCAGCATTAGTATTTCATCAAATTAAGATTAAGGGATCAGCCCTGTTGAAGAACCAATCCAGGTTCACAAAAGCCAATAGTTCCCAAAGGCAAGTTATTAGATCTAAAGTGAAAAAAAAAAGTGGACAAAGAAAAAAAAGGTATTGTTATTGTCACCCATCTTCTGGCCGTTACCATGAGAGGATATGTAATGACAATGAGTTATAGTGGCCAACCGTGAGATGGGAGGGACTAACACCACGCCAAGGATGCTACAGGATATAGCAAGGTAGAAATAGGATATGATAATATAGGATATAAGTGGGCCTGGAACTAAGTGCTAGCTTAGCGTTGTACAAGGCAACTCCACTGCTTCAGGAACAAGTCAGTTCTGACATGACTGCAGCTTTATCCAGGTCTGAAACCAAGGGCCGGAACTAAAATCAAATATATAATGCACATTGTATGATATGACAAGTTCAAAATGACGTCTGGTCAAAACTTATCGTATGAGTAGGCCGATCTTAACTATTTTCTCCTTTAGGTTTTGTTACATGTCATCCTCCCTAGCTCACCATACTCAAGCAAGCCCAAATGAAAGGAGTTATATTTTATAAAAGTCAGTCTGGTGACGTTACAAAAAATGTAATTGCACAATTCCATCTGGAAATGCCATTACTCCCCATCTCTCTGTTCACGATGTTTAGCCATATGTTGTTGTACGTGTACATCTGAAATGTGACTTAATGTGACCTTCTCTTCCACCTGTAAGGGTTTGTTTGCAGTGTCAAAGAATGCCAACCACTTGGATTTTAACTTGGGATCATTTTGAGAAGCCAGTGTGGCGTTACGTCTGAGATCTATTGATGACGTTGGCGTAATACACTGCAAACCGCAAGGTTCGGCTGTGGCTGGTCAAGGTGAGGCTCAATGGTAGTCAAATCAAAAGGCAAATAAAGAATCCTTGCTATCTTTGTTGTGATTTCGATGACAACTAGAAATGTACAAACATGTAAAAAGTGTGTGTGTGTGTGTGTGTGTGTGTGTGTGTGTGTGTGGGGGGGGGGATATTTCAATGGCAACACTATTCCCTTTGAGTCCTATAAAATCAAAGTGTTGCTTACATCTTAGTTGGGCCCACTAATCTACTGAATGTGTCGTTTTGGCTAGAGATGTTCGGTGACCGTGTTGGTCTCAGCGATGCCTGTACTTACGTCGAGGAAACTCCCTGCTGCGTCTCTGCGGCTCGCCTCTCGTCTAGCTCACAATCTGTCTCGTCTACAAAATCTTCAACCTCCATCTTTACTGTCTGTATTGCCTTCTCAGCTGCCACAATCACCTCCCTTTCTTCATTTTCCCTGCTGGTCAGCTGTTCTCTGCCTTCGCTGATGGGCCTGCTCTGGGCCCAGACCTGACAGCTCCTACGTGTGGAGTCTAGCCTGGTGAACGCACCCTGGTCCTGCTCGCTAGGTGGGGCCAAGCGGTTCTCCCTCTCTCCCTGACCCGACAAGGGCTTCTCTGCCCTGCGGCTCCCGGATGAGAGTCCACACATAGGAGACCTCCCCGGGCTATGCTTTGTGGCAGAGAAGGGGTTGAGTACAGAACTGGACATGGCTTTTACGGATGTCTCTGGGTAGTGGCGAATGGGCGCCGTGGGTTGGCTGCTTCTTGCGGATGTCCACAGAGTGACAGGAGTGTGTGGTTTTGGGTTGATCCTCGCCCTGTGATAAGGTGTGGCCGCCGCTGACGCCGTCTCGTTGAGACTCGGGGAAGTGATATGGGAAGAAGGCCGACTGGGATGCACAGGCCTAGCATTAGTGATGGGCAGTCCCAGGCTTTGACGCCACTTCATCGCATCAGAGAAAGGCTGGCCGGCACTGGCACCCGAAGAGGGACGAGCTCTTGCCTTCTCCAAATTAGCGTTAAAACTGGCATTAGCACTCCCAGTGGTAGGCCTCAGTTTTTCTTGTTTCACGATGCCATCTCCATCCGCGTGCTGCAAAAGAGAAGGACTCCGGGACAAGAGCGAAGGGTGACAGGTAGACCCGATCGTCAAAGGAGTCAATGAGGACAGGCCGTCCACACACAACTTGCTTTGATCAGGTCGGCGAGTGTTCTCTGGTGTTGGAATTTCAGCCAGCTGACTTTCCAATTTAGTCGCTTTTTCTGGTAGCTTCGTAGCGATGCTGCAATAGACTGGTACATCTCCGTCCTTGTTTTTAGTCTCTGTGGGGGTAACCTTTGCTTTTTCAGCCAGGAATTTCCGGATCTCTTGTTCAATGCTGTCATCGCTGTCCACTGAACTACTGTCTTCAGTTCTTTGAACAGCGCTGTCGTTGGTATACAGCAACACAACATTTTGACTTCCAGTGCCCACTGATTGGTCTGTTCCTCCTGCTCCACCATCATCTTTCCTTCTGGTATTTTGCTTGTGTGGGGATGTGCTTTTCCTACTCGCTTTAGGCTTCTCGCTCATCTCCCTGTTTTTCATGGGAGATTTTTTCAAAACCTCCCTCTTAGAAACAGGGTTGAGTTTAGGTCTTTTTGTTGGAAAGCTGTCACGAGGCTCTGGATCCTTGAGGCACTTCCTTGTTTTTAGCTTCATGTCTCTCGTCTTTCTTTTCAACTTCCTCTTGGTCTTGAGCAAGTCTTTAATGGCCGTGTCCAGGTCCTCGTCACTATCTAGAGAGCTGCTTTTGTCTCCTTCTCGCTTGGTCTTGTCGAATTCAACAGAAGATTGTGACAGCTCCATCTGCGAACAGACAAGGGAACTTGATCCTCCCCCGTCTTCCTTCAAAGTCAGCTCGTTCTTCCTTTTGGGGCTTGTTGCTGGCTTCTTGCAGTCTTGCGATTTCTGTTTTCTTCTCTGAGTCAGTGACAGTCTGAGAACCTTCTTCTGGACCAATTCTGGTTTTCCCTTTGCCTTGTCCGGTTCATTCAAGCTAGCTGGCAGTGAGATGAGCGCGGCAGTAGTTTGAGGCTGTTTTTGCATTTGGGCCTTCTGCTCAAGGAACATCCGGATTTCTTGTTCAATCCCGTCTTCACTGTCAATGGAACTGTCACTACTTCCATCCACAGCAGTAAAAGGGGCCGACAACGTCTCGTTTGGATTGAAGCTGTTGATGCCGACAGAAGTGCTGAACGCTGCAGGCATTACGGCCTTTGAAATGTCTAAAATTGCCTCGGCACACATGAGCTCTGCCGATGTGGTCTTTGTAGTGGTTGGGGAGGGAAGCTTAAAGGGTTCTTCATTTAGCAGAAGTGCCCCATTCCCATTACTGGCGGAGCTGCCAAATAATGTGCCTTGGGGTAGGAGAACAGATGACCGAGGGGGGCCAGATTGCAGATTCTTATTTTTACTTTTCTTTTTGGATTTCAGTTTGTTTCTTTTGTATGTTTCAGTTTGTTTCTCTGTGTTTGTACTACAGAGAGCCTGTATTGGCAACTTAATGCTCGGCCGTTGCTTGTGCAGAAATGGTTTGAGCACACTCTTTTCTTTTAATTGCTCCAGCTGGTAGCAGCGAATGGCCTCTTCAATCCCATCATCACTGCTGGAGTCGGAAAGGTCCTGTGATGTAAAGGAGTGGGAGGCGTCTTTGCCTCTGATCTGCTCGTCTTTTTTCTCCAACTGGTACTTTTGGATGGCCTCCTCGATCCCGTCGTCGCTACTCGAGTCCAGTGAATCTCTCTCTTGTTTGACGACGACCGGGTCTTTCAGCTTCTTGTAGAAGTCGTTGGCCGTTAGGCTTTTGGGTTCTTTGGATGGCACCCTTTTGGTTGTCGTACTTCTTTCCATTTTCTTAACCAGGTTTTCTTTGAAGGGCGTTGGATTGATGGAATTATTTTTTGTCATTGAACTCTGAACCGGTGCCATGGTGGTTTCAACTTCAGGGATTTTTGAAAACTGGTTGCTGACACTTAAGACTATATTGCTGTCGGAATGTTGTTTAGAAAGCTCAGGGACTGGAGTGTTCTTCCTATGAACTTTGGATGGCTGAAGGATGTTTGTGGATGGTCCTGCCTTGCGCTTATGACCATCCTTTTCCTTCAGGTACTCCAATATAGCCTCCTCGATGCCTCGGTCCACACTGTCATCACTGTCGGAATCCTGGCTCTCGGACTTGATTGGAAACACTGATTGTGTTTGTCGGTTTTCAGTACCGGATCCTGTAGAGGATTTGGATCCTACCAACGGATCCATTCCAAACTTGCAGGCCTCAAGGTGCACTTCCTGTCCTGGCAACACGTTTCCTGCAATCTCATCACCCATGTCAATTGAGGACTGGGTGCTCCTCAAGCTTTTAATGATCATCTGGACCTTATCCTGGATGTTGGCGTCACCTGTGGACAACTCACTGTCAGAGCTGTGTAAGCCGTGGAGGCTAAAGTCTGGGGGTGGGCCACAGGTCCTCCATTCTGTATGAGTTGCTGCAAATGGAGGCACATTCATCAAGTACATTCTAGTGGACTGGGGTGGGTCGAATCATGGGAGTGCTGGCGCCTCCACTCAGAGTCCCATTGTTCAATCTGTGAAGAGAAAAAGAATATACTGTATATCAGGATGTCTTGTTTTGCAAGTTAATAAACCTATGACTTATTTACATACCTTGTCTAAAACTATAATTATGAATTACATGTACGGACATGTTTCAGCTCCATCATTGTTGTTTTAATATTAGACGTGCAAACGTAAACAAAACTACCATGACTTTGTCTGTGTTGGATAAGGCCAAATATCTTGAACAGGGAGGAAGGAAAGAATTGTTTAAACTTTAGTTGTCGTTGGCTAGCGTCTATTGTGTGTCTACTCATCTGTCTACAAAATGACCAATTGTTGTTTAAATAACTTAGTCTTTGTAATAAGTAATCGGTGAGTTATTCTACAGTGTTTTTAGCGGTACCAACACAGATCTCCTTCTAGGTAATACAATACGTTTTTTGGATTACTAGTTGACTTATCTCAAAACATTTGAATACTGGCATTGGTTTTATGTTACTTGTACTGATGATGAGACCAGTAAAGATAGTAGTAGTAGAGTAACATTCACATTTTAGAATAGCTCAAAAATGATATTTGACCTCAAGCAAATATAAAATGTCCACATGATGTCCTGCTGCTGGTAAATAAGCAACAGCCAACCTTTAGGTAATAAACCCATACATTACCCTAAATTACTACTAATGGTATTCCTGAAAGCAATTTATGTTCTACAAATGATTCTACACTTGTGTTTCCTATCAATGTAACGCTGGGATGATTAGGGGCCATAGTAGAGGTCTACACCACAATGGGTTACTACTGGAGGGGAAATGTAATTCAACCTGGATGCAAAGTGGGTATCTAACAAGTGTATTAAAAAGGCACAACCATGGTAACTAATGATGAAACAAACACAATGGTATCAAGCGACATCTTGTGGCAACATCATACTGAAAAAGGTTTGAGGTGCAAAGCATTACACTGAGCACAGTGCCATTGCTGGTTTTATATTGTCTTTATATTTATCTTAATTAATAAACGTCTGCCATTTAGAATGGAAAATAGCAAGCGTTAGTATATACATGTTTGTTTGTATATCCGTAAGAAGTCCTACAACTTTGCCAATGCGCTGCAGCAGATAGAGGAGGATCTAACTCGTCCACCTCGCGTCCATGCCTGGTCCTCCTGGAGACAGCGACTATGTGAGCACTCACTGCTCGGAACCTGCTCCTGGGCAGGGGACAAGTCCTCGAGGAGTTCACCTCACCACAAAGTACACATCTAATGTCATACCACCGATTGATCCTGCACATGTTGAGGATCCCTCGACGAGGAAGAACCCAACACGAAATGAAATAATGATGCGAGTCAAACATAACCGATTGTTTTGACTGCGTTTCCATCAACAGAGTTCCGCCTGTCCCCGTTCCGCCTGTCCCCGTACCACCTGTCCCCGTAGCCCCGCCGCCTCTCCCCGTAGCCCCGCCGCCTGTCCCCGTAGCCCCGCCGCGGCCCGGGGAGCTCCGCCGCTCGGCGTGGCTCTTCAGGAGACTCCGCAGAGCGACCATGTTTCTCGGCCACGGCCGTACGGAGTAGCCCTACGACACCAGTCGGTGTCGACCAGAAACGGAGCGAATAGTGGACAGGGGGTGTCCACGGCGTCGGGAGGCGGACATTTTCGGCATTTTAAACCCGGTGGCTACGCAGGACCCCGGGACCACCAGCAGCACGGCCGCTCGGTGACTCGGAGGACTGTAGCGGGCCTGCCTCGCTGCAGCCCCGGCTTCTCCCCCAGCGAGGAGAGCCTTTGTATTGTGGCGAATACTCCGCATGAAGACACCGCAACACACAGATCCTAAAAACACCGACACGTCCGTGTTCCGCTTACCTTCGAGTGGCTCCAGAATGGTCCAGGTAGAGGAGTCGTCCTCAGCGGTAAACACGTCGCCAGAACCTCAGCAGAACGCGTCGCTGCTCCGGTCCACACGCCGCGGACACGCGCCTGCCCTGGAGCTCCCGGGGCCGAGCCCCCTTCTTCCTGCTCCGGGGGGCTACTGGCCC
>OMKQ01050907.1:3240-13561 GCA_900302335.1 Phycis phycis
TATATAAATATACAAAATATGAATATGTATGAAAATATGTAATTGAGAGTTAGGTTTTATTTTTACACAGGCAAATTTGTGTTTCAATTGTGTAGTAATTAGTTTTTACTATTGTATTTATTTCTAATTACACTTATTTCTTGCTTGGGTGCTTTGGGGTACTTGCAACACAATATCACACCACAGCGTGTAATGGTTAAAATACCCAGTTGATGATGCTAATGACCAATTCTTTTCTATTGGTCTGCATCCACGTCACAACTCAAGTTTTTATCTGTGAAAACAAAACAAAAGGGTTGTCATTCCTTTAATTCTTATTGAAAAACGCATTTGTAACCCCTATAAAAATACAGTTGGGTTTACTATAAATATATTTTATTGTTGGCTTCCTGTTAAATAGTTTGGTTTTGTGTGAATTCGTGGAGAGTGTGTGGCTGTGGTTGTTTTGAGTGGCCACGGGAGGGCGCTTCATGTACATGCAGTGGGGCGGGGCTGGTGTTGTGCCGATTGCTGGATCTACATCGAGACAGCGTTGAGTTAGACCAGGGGTTTCCGTCTGAGGCGAGGCGGGAGCGGAGAGGATGCAAATTCCTCCACCTTCATCGTCCTTCATGGAGAGCGTCACCTGGAGGAGATAGCCTGAACAGCGCGCAGTAACATACACACATACACTACCCGGGTAGACTACATACACACTGAATAGACTTGGACAGACATGGATTCAAACTGAACTTTATACTGGACTTTCTGAACTAGACAGTAATAGACAGTAAAAATGTCGGAGGACACTTTATTTTGTTTTATTCTTTTTGTTTATTGCCTTTGGGATTATTATCTCCACTGTTTGATCTGAAGGGATTTTTTCAGTTGTTGTTGTTTGTGGGAATAAACCTAGAAACCTAGAAATCAGCTAAAGTAAGCTAGATTTTGAAGTATCCCACCCCTCCCTCCAAAAAGACTCCCTCAAAACACATATCTGACCTTTAGTTATAGGTCTGCCTAGCCTTGTGGAAGACTCTGGTCATGTGTAATGAGTTCACGGGCAGATAATGATTGGATAGGCTTATTACAGGACTGCGACAGCCACAGATACAGGATTTTTTTAATTATTATTATTGCTGGGGATCATTGGGATGTAAAGAGAATTTCAACAAATGTGACAAAAATTGTCTCAATTAAATGTCACTGAAACCATGCAACCATGAAGCTTGCAAGCTGTTTAAATAATTGTTTAAATAATTGTTTTTGCATTGTGTAGTTATCTGAGCTGTTGTTGAGCTGTCTATATGTACTTTTATGTAACTGTTTGATGATGATCTTTCAATAAAAACATTGATTTTATTTATAAGGATGATTCAAATTTTGGGGATTTCCATACTTCTGCGTTGTTCCCAGAACTACTTCGCAAAAAATAAGGGAGGAGTTCGCATTAACAGGGGGCAAAGAGAAAAAATCTATGCGGCAGTGTAGAGCAGAAAATAATATGCACACATAGGAAGCTAATGAATGATGGGGGAGACAATGATACATTTATTGATTTTGAGAAAAGCAGCGACAGGATACAACTTTGAAGGACCTTTTTCAAGAAGCTGCACTCCCAGATAAGCAGTCACCTAGGTGAACATTTTCTGTAGTTACAGGGCTGCTTTAAAGAAAGGGAATGGAGGGGACACAGTTGATGGTGCAGAGTTGATGTTCTCTTTGCCTACAGGGAAGTGCCACAGTCAACAGGGTTCTTCCCCTTCAACCTTGTACAGATGGACATTTTGAGGTCCGTTGGCTGTGCTGAGAGTCATGGGAGGAGCCAGTGGAAGGAGTCATTCTGAGTGTGCATGTGTTGGGCATGCTCAAGTCATTCACACTGCTCGGCGTCAAGAACTCAGTGGAGGCTCAGAAATTGCAAAAACACGAGAATGACAAGCACACATGGCAGAAAGCCCTTCTGTTGCTTCCTTTTCCATTCCTGGACTTCAGTTCAGTGTTTAATACCTGGGATGCCTGGGCTTCAGCACCCCTCTGTAACTGGCTGCTTGACTTCCTCACCGAAAGACCACACTCAGTATGGGTCGGACAGAACATCTCCCGTGTCATCACCTTCAGCACGGGCTCCCCTCAGGGCTGTGTCCTGAGCTCTCTGCTGTTCACCCTGATGACACAAGACTGCATCCCCAGGGCTGCCGCTAACCACTGTGGGAAGTTTGCAGACAACACAACAGTGGTGGGTCTGTTCTCTCTGCTGGCCTCTGGAAGGAGGTTCTGCAGCATTCTGTGGAGGACCACCAGGTTCTGTAATAGTTTTTTCCCCCAGGGTCAACACGTTGCAGAACTCTAAAGCATTTTTGCACTACTGTTAACACCACAGGTACTGCACTTTAAGCTATAATACTTAACTTATTTTTAAGTACTCTGTTCAATATATTTTAGTTAAGAGTTATCCTTATCTATACTGCTTGGCAAAAACCTTATAGGGTTATGCAAGGACATACTACAAATCATGTTAACATTTGAGCATAAACACAGACGTTACGGTAGATTACATTTTAATTTAATTTAGATCCAGTTTAGATCCAGCAGTTATATAGGGCTAAGGGGCAGAATATTTTCGTTTTCGTAAAAATGTTTTGGTTGTTTAACATGTGTTACAATTATATATGTATTGAATTCATTTTATTTCATTCTTTCTGTTAAGAGATCATTCAATCACCATGAACATAAAGAAGTTAAGGACAGCATTCTTTTATTTGAAAAAACTGAAATAAATCATTTTAAAAGGACATACATAACAGACATTTAACTACATTAAAGAGAAACTTGGTTCCTGTAAAAGTCTACCAGTCCCATATCACGTTCACACCCTTCCATAAGCACATAACAAATACTCAAATGTAATAAACTTTAATTCGAAGCACCATAGGAGTCAGCTTAACATTAGCCAAGTTAACATTAGCCTGGCTAGCAGTAGCCATTAGGGGTGAAGATGGAGTAGCCTTCTCACTTCCTCACACAGTGAGTCAGCATTGTCATCATCGTCTCATGCCCTGTGATTGACACCTAACGTTAGCAATGTCACGAAGGCTGAGACAGATTCACCTGCCTGGTCATTTGTCTGCATCTGTGTGTGTTCATTTAGTGTCTGTTTTGGAACAGTGCCTGTATCTGTTGTGATCTAAGCAGAAAAATATTGAGTATTTTCCCTGAGGGTTTATGATGGATGGATGTAACCCCCTGCCTGGTTACCATGACAACCTGGTGTTAGGGTCAGAGAGAGAGAGAGAGAGAGAGAGAGCGAGGGTGCGTTTCC
Organism: Phycis phycis; assembly: GCA_900302335.1. Lineage (NCBI taxonomy): Eukaryota > Metazoa > Chordata > Actinopteri > Gadiformes > Phycidae > Phycis > Phycis phycis. The sequence goes on from OMKQ01050907.1 coordinate 6,542, forward strand.
ATCAAAATGTATCACATATTTAAACCACATTTTCAGAAAATCTGAAAAAGAAAATGCAAATGTGTGCACGTTTCCATCCACTACTAGGAGTTGGTTCCTCGAGATTAGCAGTGGTTGGCACCTATTCTCCAGTGCTAATATGGCTGCATAAGTCATGGGATATTTACCATTGTAGAAGAAGAGAGCAGAACAACAAGATTAAGTAATTAAAATATTTTTACATAATCATTTATTCTATCTGTTTCCATTGCACTTAAATTGCATTTAATTTGCATTGATACACCAATTTTCCACCTCCCTCAAGTGTTGGATTTTTGAGGTTCAGCATTTCCACTTGAACATGTGCATAAAACAGGTGTACGGAAACGCACCTTGAGAGTGAGAGAGAGAGAGAGAGAGAGAGAGAGAGAGAGAGAGAGAGACAGAGAGAGAGAGAGAGAGACCCTCCTTTATGTTACCATCAGCTGGTGTTGCAGAATATCACGGGAGAGCAGGTTGACCAGCAGCATCCAGACAGTGAGGGCCAGACTAGGACTCCCGGAGCACGGGTCTGAAATACAGCAGGTTTTCAACCTCTGAAAATATTCCTTTGCCTTTTGTATTGCCTTTTGAGTTCAGTATTTTGTAGTTGCATAATAAATGTACAAAATTACATCTTTAAAGGTGGTTTTGAGCATAATTTGTTTGAAATGCCATAACCATCTCTCGCCAATTAGTGAGTGGAATATCTGTTCTGGTTGAGATCTGATTGGACCGTGAGGTGTAGGGAGGATTGACTGACCAATATGAGTGATGCGGGTTGCGTTGAAGGGCATGGCCTGTTCAGGGCAGAGGTCACAGTGGTCGGAGCAGGCAGGACAGATCAGCACGCCATTGTAGACCCAGCTGCTCAGACGCACACTCACACTGATCAGCTGACCTGGGCGCACGCATGGGAAGGAGTGCTCCTCCACATACACAGCTAAACCCTGGTTGGAGCACACCACCTACGCACACGCACACGCACACGCACACACACACACACACACACACACACACACACACACACACACACACACACACAGACACACACACGAATGTACCTGGCATCATGTACATTTGGGGTCCAAAAACTATTTGTGTGTGTGTGTTTCTGTACCTTGTAGCAGCCCGACCCCCAGTCAGGGTATGTCATCTTCTTGTCACACTGCTCCATGCTGAAGGCAGACTGCTGGTACACACACACTGACTCTGGACCGTAGTGCTCAACTGCATAGTTCCTCCACCACTCTGGAGACACAATTAGACTTGAATATTAATGACGCAACCAAACTTTACAGAGCAGCCAGTAGTCTCAGGATGCTTGGTTTTGTTTTTTCAGACTCAAATTAAATTATATAATAATGAAAAAGATCCATACAGAGAAATAAAAGTTGTTTCTTTACCTTTCACTTGATTCCGGTCTGAGGCTTACCAACCAAATATCGTCTTGCTCCTAAATCTTACTGTCGTTGTTTCCCTATTGTCATTACAATCGTAACTCTCCTTTGCCCAAATCTTTTAGATAACACTAAGCAATGCTATATGATGTTCTATTTTCTTGGTTGGACACAATGACAAACAGCCCGGATGAATTGAAATGTAAAGAAAGAAGTTGCATTTCTCTGTAGGGATCCTCCATAATGTTAGAGTATAATCTGAGCCAGTTAGAAGCAAAAACTCTCAATACTGAGCCAATTTTAAAAATTGTTGTCTGCATTAGTCCCTTACACCCAAGATGAGAGGAAGATAGGGTCCAAGTTGAAAAAATCCCAAAGTTCTCCTTTAATACCGGAAGAAATTGCCATGTGCTGGGCACGTGGAGGCCAATCTAATTTCTGCACTGGGGTGTTTATTAATCCCAGTGTGGGTGGGTTATTCCCTGCACATTCAGTAGGTGACGATGATTCCTTTGCAATAGATTGCTGTATTCAGTAAGCACCTCTTGGTGATGTCGCTTTAGGCGTTTTTATACAGGACAGCAACTCGTCAATTTGGCTGTCTTTTTTGCAGCTAGGTCCGGGAATTTAGATAGATTGCGGTAAATTGGGGGTAAATTTTGCCCTGGCACACATTTTGCCACCTCCATTGCTACGTAAATCCAAACCATCGATGTCCCAGCAATTGCGTGAGAGGTCTTAGGTGTCGATAACATGCACTGTTGTGCGACAGCTGGGAGTTTTAAAACCAGGAAACAGCTGATCACAGCAGTCAGTTTATCACTTCTTCCGAGCACATAAAAAACCAAACCAACTGCATTTGCGATTGAAGAGATCCAAAAATGCAGTTTTTTGTTCTCCCGCCATTGTTGTTTTGAAAATGACACATCACAGGGTAAATATTTTTCCGACGCATATGTTGTACGTCACTGTTCACACCCAATTCGTGCTTCACGTCACGTCACATGTTTATGCCTACCCCAGTGGCGGCTTTTTTGAAAAGAAGGAATATTACACCTCCAGGTCACACAGACAAGATGGCAGATTGCAGCCTTTACCTGGGTGCAAATGTGGTGCATTTTACATCTAAAAACGGCTTTTGATTACCTTGGCAATAGGTCCCAATTTTACATCACAACTGGTGCGTACCACGTCTTCTTGACCCAGGGGATATAATGGTTTTCTCATTGTAAGCATGTCTCTGTAGTTTTGCTTAAGATTGTTCGTCCCTCCTCTCAAGCAAGTGTTCTGCTGACGGCAACCAGGTTCTCAGATTTCACTGCTCACAGCTGTTCAGCTGGAGACTGTCCTCACTGAAGGATCTCCTCCGGTACTTTTTTTTTTATTATTATTTTTTTTTTTACTGTTGTTTTCAATGTGCACTACTTTTTTAGCCAAACAAAACCTAAAATGTCTTACTGTGGAAACATGATGGGCTTGATGTTACATACTTGAAGCCAAATATATATGCAAAGTCTCTGAACCCCTTGCTCCTGAACTGCGGTTCACTATCCGTCACCACAGTAACCAGGATTTTTTGTTTGACTGGGACCTAGGCCTGCATATGGAGGAACACATCATGGCTGCCTATGACAATGCTCTCCTGAATATAGCTCTGCAATACAAACAACAATAAACATTATTGGCATTACTGTGACTAGATTTATTTTAGATATATTTCATAATGAATCTCATAATGAAAAAGTACTGACTATACTGTCATAGTTGACAACAGTAGCCTACCTTGACCTAGAGGGGAACATTATGACATGTTGTGAACCCTACAGCTAGCTAATTAGTGGCATATTTGTAATAATAGGCTGTAGCAAGTGCCATGTTGAATATAGAAGTCATCTTGGCTATGGTTACATTCTCAAGAAGGCGATTTACTGAATTTATATGGTTGTGCACAATTTAACACTTAATATGCTTGTTAATATGCAAGTGTGAAATCTAGTTATAATCTCTTTGTCTTTGGTTTAGTGGACATGACAGTGGCATGAAAGACCAGCGAAAGCGATCAACATGATATTAAAAAAGTAAGGCAGAGGACCTTTAATATGGTCAGAAGGGATTCGCGTAGATGTCCGTCAATGGCAATTTGCCTGTCTTACCCAGATTCAGATGAGTTGTTAAATTCTAAATTCATCAATGTACATCCAGAAGGGAGTTTGCTGGGTAAGCATTTGCCTTCTGTTATAGCTAATTATGCTAAATAAATGAAAAGGATAATAGTGATACAAGGATACGTTCAAATTAAAAATGTATTTAATAAATGTATGTTTTTATAAATTGCTTTTCTAAACAAAGTAATAAATGAAATTAATGGTAAAGTACAAAACAAAAAAAAACATGTCTAGACTCCAACAGTCGTAATTATTATTGTGCATAGGAATGCACAATCTAGATATTGCTTTTCGTCATATTCTTCTTAACACCAAATTGGTGCAATTAATGGAAGCTAAACGACTGAACCTCAACATTTAATTCAAACTGTATTACGAAGATCTACTTCCATATGGCTGTGCAATGCATTTTTTGTAAACGTTATACTTTCTGAGATATTTGCGATTAAAAATGCATGTTTGACTCCGCTAATTGCTCTCCAGCTGTAAACTGGGCAACATAGCTCAGTGGTTGTCCACTAACCAGAAGGTTGGCGGTTCGAGCCCCACCTCAACTGACTTATTGTTTAACTGTATGATTACGGGCATTGCACAAGTAATTCCTTGCGTAGAATTACATTTTCTAGTTACATTACTTGAAACTAACCAATCCCCACCAAGTTTTATTGGTGGGGATACCGGTAGGGATCGAATTTGACAATAACGTAATAAACTAGAAAATGTAATTCCACGTGCGCAATTACTTACCAACGAAACAATTGGAAAGCTAGGCTCAATGTTATCTCTGTTTATTTGTATACTTAATCGCAAATATCTCAAAAAGTATAAAGTTTACAAAAATGAAGAATATATAGCACATATATAGCACGGGAGTAGACATTTGGAATACAGTTTGAAAAAAATCTTGAGGTTCAGTTGTTTAGCTTCCATATCTAGATTGTGCATTCGTATGCACAATAATAAAAATGTTTAAGGCTGCCCCCTTAGTGTCGACTGTGGAGTGTGTGTGGCGATGGCTGGTTTAACATGTGCACATTGACTACTCATCACCCAGTCTCATAGTCCAATCCGTCTGACTGATTGGACTGATTGTCTGATAGTCTGCCAGGTGAGGCTGTTTAAACCAGCTATCATCCACAAACACTCCATATCAAATGTTAGTCAAGAGTCTTAGTCTACAAAATGGTTGGATGAATGATGATGGATAAAATGTGGTTTTGTATTTCTCTGTAGCACACTATACTACAATATGTCTTAGCCCTTAAACTCAAATCATTTTCTGATGCCCCAAAATATATATAAATATTTACAGAATTTAGTTAATATAATAAGCGTGCAACACCTTTTTCACGTAACTTTTTTCCCCCTCATACAGTTCAGCAACCACATTGATTCATCTCAAAATCCCTGTCAGTAACTGGCTTTTTTAAGAGAACATTTGTTTGCAGGTTGCTGGGTTGTGAATGACAGGATTGTTGAGCTGATGTGCTGGATTGTTGAGGTGATCTGGTGGGAGGCTGTAAGGTACTTTATTTGACATGTTGACATGCTCATAGTGGTGATTCACTTTGCTTTTTAATTATTGCCAAGGTCTCAGAATATATGAGAGCTACTGGTTTTGTGTACCAGAATGGGAGTGTACAAGTATGTTCATTCATTTAAAAAAGCTTTATTTTAACCATCTTTGTTTCATTTCTCTTACTATATTTATTTCACTCCGAAATAAAGTTTTTCCCTGAAAAGACTCAGGAGGCAATTTGTTTGGCGTCTTCTTTGATTCATTCTAAGGGTTCAGAGGTTAATCAGTTTGTGCCGACTAAAATGTTGGGTGCGGGCAACTATACGTGGTGCACTGTGTATAGTTGCACTACTAGTAGTAGTATGTAGTATTAGTACCTGGTTGGTTCTCTGGTACTCTACAGTAAGAGTTTCTCTGGTATTTTCCACTGAGGTGCCAGCTGAACTCCTGGCTGAAGGGACAGTAGTCAGCGATCTCCACAGCACCCCCGTAGGATGGGAGCTCATCTGCCGCCACCCCAGGGATCTGATCAAAATACTGACACACACAAATTTGAGTTGAGTCTGTGTACCTGGAACTCCCAAGGGTGTGTGTGTGTGTGTGTGTGTGTGTGTGTGTGTGTGTGTGTGTGTGTGTGTGTGTGTGTGTGTGTGTGTGTGTGTGTGTGTGTGTGTGTGTGTGTGTGTGTGTGTGTGTGTGTGTGTGTGTGTGTGTGCGTGCGCGTGCGCGCGCGTGTGTGTGCGTGTGTGTTTCTGTGTGTATGCGCACACATGCATGAAGTGTGTAGACAAAACAGAGGTGATTTGCTGGATTGTTAACATTTAAGAGCCTCTAAATGCAGAAAGGGGATCCTGTCTACAGGCCTACTGTTGGACCGACCTGCACACCGTGATGCCCACTGCCCATTCAATAGGAAACCAATGGAATCAGGATGTATCACGCATGTGGATCATATTAAGTTACACATTGTACATTACAATACCATCACATATTGTTTCGCCCTGAGGGTTTGAAACCCCAGCTGATTGAACACACTGAAATGCTTTTGCTCATGTGCACCCAACGCTTATTTCTGGCCTCTTTCCACTGGTGTGTGTGTGTGTGTGTGTATGAGTTAGACCCGCCTGGTCCAGTGTTCAAACCACACAAACACACACACACACACGCACACACACAACACACTCACACACACACACACACACATGCGCGACTTGACATGGTTAACTAAGCAGGGGATATGGTATTGTTTTTAGATATGAGGAACATCTGCTCAACTGAAGACAGCCCAGACAGATGGACAACGTGAGGCTTTGCATGGGGGATCTCGGCGAAGCAGCGTCACACAATAGTGAGGAGCTGACTGTGGCTGGAGCAACGCCGTGGTCTGGAGGGAACCTCTCACATCAGCAGAGGTTTCATTACACTCTCAACACTCTCAACACAGCCGCTGCATCTTCTCTCCCAGTGGGAGAAGAAAAAGATACTGAAGAGAGCGTTTTTGTGCATATATATATATATATAGAGAGAGAGAGATATATATATCTCTCTATATATATAGATAGAGATATAGATAGATGTACACTGTATGTGTGTGCATCTCTATGTATATGTGGGTTTGTGTGTGAGCGTGTAAGTGTGTGTATTTTTGTGTGTGTGCGTGTGTGCAAGCAGATTTCATGATGATATCATATTCACATAATCAAGTCTGACCAGATGCATGCACACACCAAAACACACACACACACACACACACACACACACACACACACACACCAGAGGATTTATCCAGAGTTACGTGCGGAGCCGTGGAGGACACTACAGGGTCACCACGCCTCACCTCTGTCAGTCATCTTGGCTTCTGGGCTGCGGCGGCCTGACAGCTCCCCAGCTTCCCGGCAGCAGGTGATGATGTCATCGG
>OMKQ01051106.1:2547-16543 GCA_900302335.1 Phycis phycis
CACAGTATTGTGATTTCTATCCATACTTTGAAGAGGTGTTGTCGTGAACTTGGTCTCCTCTGCCTCGGCTGCTGTGCCCATCTCCGCCGTCTCGGTTGCTGTGCCCATCTCCGTCGTCTCGGCTGCTGTGCCCATCTCCTCTGCATCGGCTGCTGTGCCCATCTCCTCTGCATCGGCTGCTGTGCCCATCTCCTCTGCATCGGCTGCTGTGCCCATCTCCTCTGCATCAGCTGCTGTGCCCATCTCCTCTGCATCAGCTGCTGTGCCAATCTCCTCTGCCTCGCCATTTGAAACTTGTACTATTTGAAACATCGGATCTATACTGTTATGCATAATGTTCTCAAGCACAGTGGTTCTCAACTGGTGGGTCGTGACCCAAAAGTTGGTCACGGACCGGTTTTCAGTGGGTCGCGGGCCTTGTGTCCGGGCAAAAAAAAATGTTACGAAAAAAATGCAGAGTGCAGTCTATTTTTTATTGAATAAGTGACTGGATAGTTTAATAGTACAGTTACTGAAGTGTTATGTTATGTCAAATACATTTGAGAAGTTTAAAATGTTCCTGATTTGGGTCGCGGCTTGTCATTAAGGGGCGATGGTGGGTCCCGAAGCCAGACCAGTTGAGAACCACTGCTCTAGCACACTTAAGAACTTTTTTTTTGAAAGCAGTGTATATATGGTGTAGGCCTATGTGCTGTTTGAACACAATAGGCCTGTGTTGTTTGTTTGAACTTGAACTGAGCTGCTCAGTGTACTTGAGTACATTGAAAACAATGAGTAAAATTTGTTTTCTTTAACGGTTTCTAAAGCATTTACTGAAGGCCGTGATTTTAGTCACGTTGTCACTCAGTGATGGCATGCTGTGAGGTCTGTGACAGGGTTGGCAGTGTGTAAATTCCATCCCTATGCAAGATAGTACTTTGCCTTGCCCCAGTGAAAGCGAAATCCTGGAGGGTATGATTATTTATCCCAAGGGCCTTGGGATAAATAATCATACCCTCCAGGATTTCGCGATGTTGCGATTTGCAACATCAACCGATCCCCGCTAATTCAGGGCGGTGTTGCAATTTTAACCAACCACCGCAACTTTCCCGCAAACCTGACCAATCATTGGCGTCCTCTCGAACTGACGTCGACAAACTACCTTCCGCCTTACCCCGTGCTTACTACGTTCAAGGGATGCAGCTCGTGCGCTTCCAACGTTTCACACTTGCCGACCAAAATTACTTCGAAAAATCGCGAAAAGCAGTATCCTGGCATTCCACACGAAAGCGGGGGGAAATTATTTTGCACTGCATGCAACATTGTGGTGGAACATAAGTGGAAATCTTCCATTGACAAGCATTTTGCCAGCGAGAAACATAGTGTTACTGAAAGTGTGTCATGTTTACAGTGAAGGACTGTATGCACTTTATATTATTTATTTTTACATAATACAAGAAATCAATAGATGCCAAAGTTTGGCCAAAATTGTATTTTATTTTCTGTTGCTAATGTGTCTTCAGCATCATGCTGTGAGGTTCTGTTTTGTTCTGTTCTGTTGAACTGAGTTTATTTTTATGTGAAGGCTGAGCCATTCATATTAGTTTATAATTATTTCATTTAGTATTCAGGAGAGACTGCCTATATACAGTACTAGTACTAATGTTTTTATTTCTGATATGAATTCTGAGGTATTTATATGATAATATTATAATATATATAATTATATATAATATTATATTATGTAGTGCTGTGAGGTTCTGTGCACTTTAACTTTTGAACCAACAGGTACCTTTGGATAAGTAAAGTCTATTTTGCTGCATTTTTGTAGTCTTGATAATCTTTTACTTGCCATGTTGGTGAGATTATTTTTAGGCCCATTTTTCAGTGTTTTTGTTCTTTTAATCTATGTTTTTTCAGTAATAACTAAAGATGTAACATATTACTCGGGAAAATTGCAGTAATAACTTAATAATTAACATCAGGGACATTGCAACTTTCGCAACTTTTATCGCTTTTATCGCCTCTTGCACTGTAATCGCAACAAAAACCTCAAAAACACTGCAACCTTCATCGCAATTTCTTGGAAAAGCTCACGCAACATCAGGCATTTTAGGCTGCAACAATCTAAAAAAAGGCCCGCGAAATCCTGGAGGGACTGAATCATGTCACAACAGCACAACAGCGTCCAGTGCAAACACAACCGAAAGTAAGAGATAAAAAGGGTGATAAAGAGAGATGATTTGTAGAGTCTCATAGCTACTGGTAGAAAATAACTTCTGATATATATATAAGATAGACAACTCATATCACTTGTCTTAGGGAATGCTAATTAAACAACCTGAACTATATATGTTCTTAAAGCCTATATCCTCTGCATGTGCTTAAGGGTTAAGTTTGACATGGTTGGCATAGTTGACATGGCACATGGTGGACCTTTCAGGGACTTATCATGTTGAGGTCCAATTAGGCCATGTAATCATAATAAATCAGCAATAATAGATAATTAATACATGATACTCAAGAGCATCAAAATGATACTCTATGTTCATAAACCACTACGTGGTTTATGAACATAGAGCAGTATGGAAGGGGTTTAGTAGAGTTTGGTGTGTATAGTGTAAGTATAGTGGGAATGAGTTAATTTTTTGTTAACATGATTTTTCTTAAATTCTGGGACCAGGGCTACAGGAAAATGCCCATGCAGTTGAGTCATGCATGTGGACCCCTCCTAGCCCATATCCTATAGCTGAATCTTAGAAAGGAACACATGAACAAAATACAAGGGCATGCAATTTAATGTGACAAACATTTTATTTTGTATAAATACTCTGTAGATTTTACACAATTTATATACATCATGAATCACTTCATTATATAAATCTCACAGGCTGCAAAGTATGCATACAAGCACACATTGCAGATAAAACTTTACAACTTTACAACTGAACAGTACAACTGATACAATGACCTACGAACTCTAAACACCTCAACTTCACAGAATGAACACATGTAAATGTGCAAGACTGCAAGTAATCATATAAAGGATTTTTACCACACCATAGTAAGTGGTCCACAAACACAGCACACCAATTGGATGAAATAGAAGGTGAGGCTGTACTAATGTGTCAGTAGCCCATGTTAAACTAGGGTGTGTGAGGAAAAGGACGACAATAATAGACAATAAAAGTAATGGATAACAGAATTAATGGAGGGCGAGAGGCAAAGAAGTCCCGACGCACAGCCAACGGAAGGACAAATCAGGGACAAAGTTTAATTGGATTGGTTACAATCGTAAGAGTTGAAATCACATTTTAACATTAACTTGAACGCATTTTCATGACATTGGATCTAGGAGTTACAGAGTCCTCCATGCCGTTGGGGGCTGATGTTTAAAAGTTTAGGTTAGGCTACTATTCGCTGTCATATTAACAAACAGATATTTTCACTCACCTAGAAAACAATTTGGGTTAGCCTATGCCCTGCAGTTTAGAATAGTTTAAAATACAATAAGTACAGAATAACAGTAAAATCAGGGCATTATGGATCTAGTCAGAGCAACAATGGAGCATGAAAGATGAAGAATGAAAATAAGCAGCAATGGAGAATGATTTGTTGCAGCATTGGGGAAGTATAAAGTGCATTACTGAAAGCATCATAAACTGGAGGGTTGTACATGAGCTTTGATGGAAGCAGTGCTAAAATGTGACAATACAGATGTGCAGGAGTAAAGTGCACGTAGAAATTGGTGAATGGTTGATTGGTAGAAGTCTAATTCAAAGGACTGTATTGAATAGCTAGTAGAATGGCTGTCCCGGTTAACAACAATCGCCGCAGGTAGTCCGGTAAGAACTTGAATGACGACGAATTTCCCAATATAGATGGTTTTATTTTCCACACACACGTGCCACTCCTCTAGGGGGCGTACAGACAACTTCGGCTGTGAAAGGCTGTGGATTGACAGTGAATTGGCTGAAGGCCGTGAATTACTGAAAGCTGTGAAGTGGCTGAAATCCATGGTTTTCTATATAGAAGTAGGATAGAACAGAAATTACCAGTATTACATGGAAATCTACAATGCAATGGCGGAATCATTCTGATAAATAATAAACACAGCATTACAGATAGATAACCATGGATAAATTACACGCAACTACACTAGATGCCCTGCTCAATGTGAAACGGCATGGCAAGGGCTGCTAGTGATATTCTTACTGAACAAATGAACATAGCAATTAACGTCCCTAACAGCGCGTTGCAAGAATACTAGCGCGTATGACATGCACAAGGGTATAGAGTTGCGTTTACCGCGAATTACACACGAACTACCCACGAGTTACATATGTCACTGAAGCAACAGAGCAATGTACTACGGACAGTCCGAGATACCTAGTGCTGAACGGTTAAATGGACAAGGGGAACAGGTAATTTATGCACAGATAGTGTCCGGACTCACATTCGACGGGACGCACAGCAAGGAAACGAACATTCGCGAATCTCCGTAACAAGGTGTCACCAGCTCCCCAAACTGTGGCTCCGATCCCATGTGACTCTCGCTGACTGGAGGACGGGGCAGTTCAATAGTTTAGCGTGATGGACAGGCGAGTCAGGATCGGGATTGGCTCTTCCGGAATGGGTGATCTGGGGGAACCTTGAAACCGTCCATTAGAACAGAAACAGTGTTACATATAAACACCTTACACACAAGGGTTAGTTACACTCTCTCCGTAAACACCGCCCAATTCTGAACAGCCGCCCCCAACTTCACGGAGTGAGTTGCTTACCTTGATGCTAAGGTGTCTCCTGTGGGAGAGCAGGCAGTCTGATGAGACGCGCAACAGGCCGCGTATATGTCCGGTCTTTGACCTGAACCTGTGCGCTCTGTATCCTGCCGTCATCACCTGGGATGACTGCCGTGACGTTGCCCACAGGCCACAGGGCCCAAGGAAGCTGATGGTCAACGATCATGACTATGTTAACCACTGCGAGATTGTCCTTCTCGCGTTGCCACTTGGAACGGGTCTGCAGTGAGGGCAGGTAGTTCTTGATGAACTTGGTCCAGAACTAATCGGCGAGGGCCTGACATTACCTCCATCTGTGATGACTGAGTAGCTCTTGTACATCCTCCGTGACGGACTGAGCTCCCAGAGTAGTGTGGAGGGCAGATTTGATGGAATGAATCTCTTGCTCCCAGGAACCACCAAAGTGCGGGGCATTTGGAGGATTGAACTTGAATTGGATTTGCTGGCTATGCCAGCTGCTCCTGGAGATCAGGTGCGAGGGCAATGAAGGCCTCCTGAAGTTCTCAGTTGCCGCCTCTGAAATTCGTGCCTTGGTCGGAAAGCAGTTTGTGTGGCTTGCCACGGCGTGCAATGAAACGCCGCAGCGCCATCAAGAAGGCATTTGTATCCATGCTAGTGAGGAGGTTGAGGTGCGCCGCATGAGTCGTCAGACACTTGAAAACTATACCCCATCGCTTCTCAGTGCGTCGTCCGATTTTGATGAGGTATGGGCCGAAGCAATCCATCTCTGTGGAATAGAAGACTTGGTGATATCATCACCAAGGGCTTGGTGACTTCCTTCTGTCAGCTCCTGGATGTCCACCACCCTGGTGCCGACAAACACCTTGTAGCGGCAGGACTGAGACTGGAGCCATCTTAGGACAGTAGTGGAGTTAGTCCAATATGTGATACTTGTGATTGTAAGTGTGAGCTCTTTCTTCAGCACGGCTGCTAGCTAGCCCCAGTATGGGCAGCGCAGAGTTCCAGTCTGGGGATGAACTGCTGCCGGAGTGGGGCAACTCGTCTAACTGGATATTGCCCGACTGGTCCACTGTTCGGATATAGGCCACTGCCCCGTAGGCTATCTGCAAGGCGTCTACGAAGACGTGTATGGCCTGTGTGGACGCTGACATGTCTGCTCCTAGCTGAACGTAGCACCGTGGAAGAGAGATGGAGGGGAGCTGATGGAGCTCACTCTCCCAGGCATGCCACAGCTGGAGTATGTCCTCTGGAAGCTGTGGGTCATCCCAGTCTCTTTTCTTGCTCCATAGGCTCTGCACCAGTAATTTGGCCCTGGTGGTGTAGGGGATGGGCAGGCCAAGAGGGTCATATTGTCTTGCAAGGACCCGATAAATGCTGTGTTTGGTGGGCTCAGGATGCTCTGAGTGGCGATGCTGGTAAGAGAGGGTGTCAGACAGACAATGCCACAGCAGTCCCAGTGTTCGCTCCTGTGGGTCGATGGTCTCATGTGAAAGCCAGAGCTCACAACTCTCTGACCTGAGGTCGGCTGGCAGATTGCTGATGATGTCTGGCACATTGGTAGCCCACTGATGCAGCTCAAAGCCACCGGAGAGGAGGAGCGGCTGTAGCTTATTGACAAGTTGCTCTGCCTCCGATACTGATGTGAAGCTCTGCAGCAGATTGTCACCATAGAAACAGTGCTCTATGGTGTGCTGTGTGTCGTCCTCTGGGCTGCTGTGATCCAGAACGTGCTTCTGAAGGGCAAAAGTGGCAGAGTAGGGGCTGCATGTTGTCCCAAAGGGCACCACTTGCCACTCATAGACATCTGGCTCTCTGCTGCGATCCATGACCCTCCAAAGAATGCGGAGAAGGGGTCTGTCCTCAGGTAGGAGACGAACCTGATGGAACATCCCCTTTATGTCACTGCTCACTGCAATGGAGTACTGCCTGAAACGGAGCAGCACACCCAGCAGGGACAATCTTAGTGTGGGTCCAGAGAGGAGCTGCTCATTCAGGTTTCCACCCTGATATGTGAACGAACAGTTGAACACGATGCGGTCCTTGCTGTTATGATGGACCATGTGATGTGGTATGTACCATGAACGGTCACGGGCTTGGACTGCAGAAGGAGTGAGTTTGTGGGCCACGCAGGTGGCCCAGGACTGCCTCCTTGGGTGCTTGGAGCAAGAGGGGGGTAGCGTATCACGAGACGCCATCGACGTCCACGACAGTTTTTTCCTCCAGTATTCTGACGGCTGCCATGTCCTGCTTTGACCGCGTGATGAGCTTCTCATTGCGGTAGGGCAGGATGTCCATCTGCCAGAGCTTGGACACATGCTCTTGGAGTTCTGTTGAGGGTGATACAGAACTGGAAAACAGGCACTGAGATGTGGAGGACTGGTGCATAAGGACTTTAGCAGGGCCCTGAAGTGTCCAGCCGAGGCGTGTCTTCAGGGCAGCTGGGCTGCCCAGAGGCCCAAACCTTTTTTAGCCTCCTCAGGAAGAAGAGGCGTTGGTGGGCCATCCTTGCTGTGGTGTCCAGGTGAGGTCGTCAGACATATGAACACCAAGAAACTTAAAGTGGCGGACTCTCTCCACTTCAGCTCCATTGATGTTTATGGGTGAGTGTCTATGTGACCCCCACTGCACCTTCCTGCGGTCCACTATAAGCTCCTTGGTCTTGCCTACGTTGAGAGAGAGGTTGTAGTCCTGGCACCACACTGCCAGGGCGTTAACCTCTTCTCTGTAGGCAGTCTCATCACCGTCTGTAATGAGTCCCAGGATGGTGGTGTCATCAGCAAACTTGATGATGGCATTGGAGCTGAAAGTGGAGACACAGTTGTGCGTGTACAGAGAGTATAGGAGGGGACATCCAAAATTGCATGCTCTGCTTGCGCAGGATACCCCACCAGGATTCAATGCGTTGATTTTCAGTGCTGCGGCCATACAGGAAGCTCTTGTCGCCGGGAAATGCATCGGCGTGTTCTCTTCTTTATAGGAAAAGATTTGCATGCCCTCAACATGGCCATTCTCAGTGCCCCTGTCAGCTCGCAGCCTCTCTGGACAGCCCCCCACATGCTCAACACACTGAATGTGATAGGACTCACACCGAATGTGACCCCAATGACTTTGGGGTCACTATTGGTGGTGTAAGCCTCCATCCATAAGACATAATGGCTGTAGCCATCGAGCCATCGTAGCCAAATCCCAAATGGCTTCGATTTGTCATGTGAATCCATATGCCAAAGTGCATTAGACCCACGGGTTGTATACATACGCTGCCTCAGATGATAGGCCCGTCTCGTTTCTTTGAGGATCTGCCTTGGTGTTTCTTGCGAGACCACCAATCCCCTCTGAACTACTCAAAGGTGCAGCTAACGATACCCCTGCATCTGGCCATTTCTCCTCAGTTCCTCGTGCATGAAGGCTATAACTTGGTCTATTTACATTGACATTTACATTTAGGGCATTTAGCAGACGCTTTTATCCAAAGCGACTTACAAAGACTACATTTGTCATGAGAAGGTGAAACATTTCATTGCTGCCAATAGAGTAATAAAGTTTCAAGCATTTCAATTAACCCCCCACCCCCCACACTAATTACAGAAAAATAGAAAGAGAAATAAAATGGTAGAGAGTGCAAATGAAAGATTAAAATGTAAAGTGAGCTCAATCATAAGCGCAGGAGAAGACAAGTGTTTTTCACCTGGATTTAAAAATGTTCACAGTTGGAGCTGATTTCAGTTCTGCTGGTAGTTCCGGTTGTGTGCAGCATAGCAGCTAAAAGCTGCTTCACCATGTTTAGTTAGAACTCTGGGCTTAACTATCTGACCTGAGTCAGTAGATCTCAGAGCTCTACTGGGTTTATATTCTACTAACATGTCATTTATGTATTCTGGACCTAAACCATTCAGTGATTTGTAGACCAGTAGCAGAACTTTAAAATCTATTCTATAGATTACTGGGAGCCAGTGTAAGGACTTTAGAACTGGAGTAATGTGCTCTGATCTCTTTGTCCTGGTCAAAACCCGAGCTGCAGCGTTCTGAATGAGCTGCAGCTGTTTAATGCTTTTTTGTCAGGACAACATCATGGATGGATGTTATGCAGGGTTCCGGTGAACTCTGAACAAACTCTGACCTTTTTCCTCCTTTTCGTGAAGGAGGTACCAGTCGACCAGCTGAGGTAGTTGAGCGGAGTGCTCAAGCAGGGGCATGGGGTTTCACTAACGCTTGGAGGTAGGTAGGGGCAGTTCCATTAATGGCTTTGTAGGCCAGGCTATGTTGGTCTGATTTTCATCATCATCATCATCATCATCATCGTTGTTGTTAAAAAGAGACCGCTTATCCGGGGCCGGGTCGCGGTGGCAGCAGGCTGAGCAAGGAACTCCAGACGTCCTTCTCACCAGCAACGCTTTCCAGCTCCTCCTGGGGGACCCCGAGGCGTTCCCAGGCCAGATGAGATATATAATCTCTCCAGCGAGTTCTGGGTCTCCCCCGGGGTCTCTTACCAGTTGGACGTGCCCGGAACACCTCTAACGGGAGGCGTCCAGGAGACACCAAGGATCTCCTTGTTATTAAACCCAATTCTGAAATAACACTTAATTAAGTCTTCCATTTCAGCAGCAAACCAAACACGAACCAGTTCCGTCGAAGGCTCTGTTGTGAGTGACTCGTAGCGTAGCCTACCGTTTCTGGCAGATTTCTGACTTTTTTTCTCAGAATGGAAACAAATATTTTCTCTTCATGTGGCCCTATTCCTCTTCCGTATCTTCCGTACCTGCCTGCTTTCAGCGCGATTCATTATTAGGCAGAGCTAAGCGGGGAGTGCTAAACTAGGCGTCGTAGACAAGTCCAGACTCTGACTAATATGGTCGAGCCTAATGGGAATGCAAATACTTATGCTTAGATCAGTAATACCTAATGATGAACAAAAGTAGGCTGATATTGATGTTAAGGTGAAAGCCCAGACAGTATATTAGGTAATTAGGTAATATGTATTAGGTATATCAGTAAGCTAATTGTGTATTTTTCTCCTCGTTTTGTCAGTTGCAGGAAAAGTAGTCTAACTGGAATGCTTCCAACGAAGAACTGCCACTGAATTCTTTTTTATATTTGCACTGTTAAGAAAATACTTTGCACTGGAAATTGTATTTCGTTTTATATTGTCATAGCAACTTTCTGCAATATGTTTTTGGGAATGTGGAAAACATCCCTCTTTGTAATTTCTTATTTGGTTATATTTAAGTAATTTATATTGTTTACGTTTGTATTTTTTTATTAGTATTTTTATTTAACATTTAAGTTATTTGTATTGTTTATGGCTCAGGTGACATTTTATGTTTGGCCCTTCGGTTGTTCAAAATAAAAAGGACACAGTGAAATAACAAACACTTGATTTTTTTTTTTGAATTAGTCGTTTAGATTAGTTGACTAATCGTAAGATTAGTTAAAAGAATAGTCGTTAGAAAATTTGTCGTTAGTGGCAGCACTAATCTTCTCGTCTGTTCTCTTCTATGGTTCCAGGCTGCCAGACAAGCTTAAAGTGTACTGGCCTGAAAATAACTCATGGTCCCAGACTGCAGGGATTCCTGTGGGCAAAACATTAGGTACAGCCAACCTTCTGACCAATATGTTCATTCCTCCAATTATTCAGCTGTTCACTGATTGGTTAAGGCCAAAGGTCTCTTCTATATATTCTTGTAGGTCTTTCGAGATGCTTTTATCCATACACCCAAATTAAGATCGATGCCTGGCACACATCAGACCATTGTTCAAATGTAGACAATTTGTGAGACCACACATTTAACGATAGACGAAGATACATTTGATGTTTTGGTTAAGTGTGTGGAATGCAACAATTTTGCCAAAACAGTACACCACACACATACCAATTTAATTCCCAAACAACCCAATCCTGATTGGTTTGTGTAACTTTAGTGTGAACTAATATGTTAGACGGCAGACACGCTATGATAGCTATGCTAGCTATGCTAGCTTTTCTCTCTTTGAATTCAAAGGGATGGGAAACGTACATTGACATTGCCAGAGCACAAATTTTAATCTCTCTCTCTCTCTCTCAGAGGGCAAGGCGATGCGTTTTGAGGTGGATGAGTTTAACTCCAACCTCCATGTGGGCATGGCCTTTGACATGGTTCTGAAACTGATGGACGAATTCAATCACCCTGTCTCGCCTCCTCCTGACCTCAGACCAGAGCTCACGTGCAGGTGTGTGTAACTGTTATGGAAATACATGTGGAAGAACAAGGGTGGTGAGTTAACATGAATGAAGGGGAACAGAGTCTGCACACCATACTGTTCCAAGGGGTGTCTTCTCTTCACCAAGGGCCTCTTATTAAATGCATATTGTATATCTATAATTTCAGTCAGCCAAGCTATAACCTAAATACTGGTGTTTCTGTCTTGAATGAGTGTCTTATAATTGTAAACCTTATTGTCATATGCATCAATAGAAAATCTTAAAATGCAACCTCAATATGCAGTATAAATATGTGTTTTGTTGGTGTTTTTGTTTGCATGTCGTCTGGTAGGTGTGTATGGTTGTCCATGCTGGTTTACCCTGCTGGGTATCTTGGCCAGGTCAATCTGCAGAGCAGGTTTTACAGATTATTCACGCACCATAGATGGGCATTTAGTGTGGTCATTCTCCAGGCCTGTCTGAAACTATGATGTTGGAAGGTTGGTGTAGTCATTCTATGGAGGTCGTTCTGTTGGACGAGTGCAGTTACCTAAGGTCCAACTGCTTCCAAAAAGTAGATACTGATCCAGCCGTAGTGTCATAGATGAAGTGCCGGTCTCCAGTATCTTCATCCAGATGTTCTGTGCTTCATGTCCAGCGATCTGGACGTGAGTTATGAGAAGACCACCTCCAGTGGGACCGCGCTCACCATAAACGCGGTCAGAGTGCGCGGCAGTCTTCTGAACCACCAGTGCAAGGTAGGGACACAACACAGACTCTCACACACACAATGCAACACACTGCAACGGAGACCACAGAAGCGGCTTTTGATCACACCTTGTGGCCATATTGATGTGTTGGGTAGACCTTTTAGAATCTTTGGAAACCTTGACAATTCAAGCCATTCTTTTAAAGTTTTGCATCCCATATCCCAACCAGTTGTCATGGTTTCCTTAAGTGTGTGGCCTCGTCCCGCAGGTCCTGGACCTGAAGGTGGTGCTGCCAGGACTGGATAACGACTCCCAGAACATCAAGATCACCCTGCTTCCTGGTATGACATCACCACCCTGTCCATCTGTGTAGTCGTTACTTTGACCTCACTGTATGATGCTTTGTTTTTATATTTTTGTAGCTTAATTTGTTATAGAAAGATTTCCACCCGGGATACAATGGCATGGGCACACTATGGCACACTAACTGAAGTACTGAAGAATGACATCAGAGGCACACTTTATCCTCCACGCTGACTTGCTTGTTTGTTTCTTCTTTGAGATTTTCTAAGTGGTGAAAAGGCCTTGTGACTCATGTGCAGTCACCATTTCGGATGTCCTGTTTGTGTTCTCCCAGGCGTCCCACACACACTCAGCGTCACATCAGACGATGACAACTTCACTGTGGAGAACGGAAACTCGCTGACCTTCAACATAAAGATCCACGATGAGGCGGGAAACATCAAAGCTCAGCCCAAACTCATCGTCCACTGCCTGGTAGGATGCTTCCTGGTGCTCTACTGGTGGCCAAAGTATTCACTCATGCACCACAGGCTTTTACCCAAAGTAACTAAGAAAGTACAGAGACAGGTCGGGGTGAGACGGTAGAGACAGGTCGTTAAGGAGGAAGGGGTTCGACAGTACAGAGACAGGTCATTAAGGAGCAGATACCCTGACCTCCACTAGACTATCCTTCATCGGACAGTGTCCCCGTGTGTTGCGTCATACGCGCCCGTGCTGTTGTAGAGACTGGTGGCGGATGTCCAGGGAAGGATCCCACTGGGACGGTGAAGCCAGAGCTCTTTGTCGAGCTCTGAGCTCATACTTAATTGTTTTCTGGCATAAATATTGATGAATGCTGTCTCTTGAATGTCGACTCATCAAATTCCTGGGGAGGAGGCTAGTTACTCCAATGTCTGCCAGATACCACTGTAACATAATGGAATATAATTGGCAATCCGGACATGCAAAATACAATAAGAAGATGAACTTGCCAGTTTCAAAATTGGCCCGAACCGCATTACCGAACCACCTAAAGGCCGTCAGAAGAACTACATGCTACTTTCTTCATCATGAGAAACATTACAAACAGGGGAGGGTCATGGCTGCCAGGTGGGATGTTTTTGATTTGAGTCCTTGATCCTCCTCTTTTGCTCCCCAGGTGTCCGAGCACCTCCGCATGTCTGTGGACTGCAGTGCCACAGGGGTTGAGAAACTCATCACCAAGCCAATCAGCTTGAAAAACCTGAAGGAACAGTGCACGGTCAAGGCCAAGTTTGAAATACCGGTGAGCTGGGATTCTGCCCTGGTGTTCAGTTGATCCCAGTTGTATCTATTTTTTTTACACATTTTGTTATTACTCTGATTATAAGCATATAGCGTCTTGCATTGAATTCATTAAAGGGGTAGTTCGGAATTTTGGACATAGGACCTAATTTCCAGATTAGCCAGTGTGTTCTTTATCATTGGAGACGTTTTCAACAAATTTCATTCAGTCCTTCTAGTTGCAGAGTTCGCTGGTGCTAGGCTAGTGCAAGTCAACGGTTTATGCTAGCCTGCTAATAAAAACAGTCTTAACCACTCCACAGTACACCCGAGGCAAATAAATTATAACGCCAGACTCTCGATGTAAATGTCTGTGTTGATAGAATAATGTTAAAATAAAACTAACCTTGCATCGCATGAATCATCGCATTTTGAGGGACTAGTTTCTGCCGGTAACCTAGGTAATGTCATTCCGCGGCTGCCGTAGCCTACTACCAGGAAGTATAATGCTGCTGCTGAGACAAAAGTCCTTCAAAATGCAATGCCATGCAAGGTTGGTTTTATTTCTAACATTATTCTATCAACACAGACATTTACATCGATAGTTTGGCGTTATAATTTATTTGCCTCAGGTGTACTGTGGAATGGGTAACAGTGTTTTTATTAGCAGGCTAGCAGAAACTGTTGCGTTGCGCTAGCCTAGCACCAGCAAACTCTGGAACTAGAAGGACTGAATGAAATTTGTTGAAAACGTCTCTAATGATAAATAACACACTCATTGGAAATGAGGTCCTATGCCCAAAATTCTGAACTACCCCTTTAAG
>OMKQ01051216.1:12411-26782 GCA_900302335.1 Phycis phycis
CCCCCCCCCCTTTCTGTTTCGTGTCTGCGTTTTTTTTGTGTGTCGCTGGTTCACAACAGCAGCCGACTTGACGTGAGATCTGCCAGATGTGGCTGGTTTTATCTCCTTCTTATCGAAGTCAGATACATCTAGTTCCAAGTTGTTCCATGGTGTAAAAAAAATGGAAATGAGCTAACATTCCAGTGGTGAGGCTGGATTTAAACTGCCCAAATGATCCCCTGGTGAACACCAATCTCAGTCTGTGTGTCCTTGCGTCGAACATGAATTAATACTAAGAAACATGACTGATTATGGTCACAAATGAATATCCATTCAAATTAGTGTTGTTGTTTTTTTTACTGCTTCAAAGATCATTTGGCCTGACATATCTTGCAGAATTCACTTTACCCTGCTTTTTCCTACCAACATTCTTCATGTTCAATCTGAGGCTGACAATGTCCAGACGCACAATCAGCAGGACGAGAGGAACCTCACTACCTTTTCATGAATGGCCGAGTATTAGTCGACCAATGCTTGACTGCATCATATCCATACTTTCCACATACACTGGCCCCAAACCTAAAACACAGACACGTGTTTTCACATCAGTGTGAACGTGGATTTAATAGCCTCTGCTGCGGTCAATTCATCTTGGGTCATAATCTCTTTTCAGTTGTTGGTGCATTGATCCCCCTAAGTGATGAAGTGAGGTGTGGATGTACAATGGATAGTTGGTCAGGCAGACAGACAGACAGACAGAAGTACTTTAATAATCCCGAGGGAAATTGCCTTCGTTACAATACTCCAAGAAAAAGAGAAAAGGTTGTGCAAAATACAATAGAAATATCTAATAAAATAAAATATAATCTTGTGAAAATAATATACATAGGAATGATCGTGATATACATTATATACACAAATATACATACATCTAGGCATACACTATTTGTAATAGCATACACAAAGAAGTAGCATGTACGGTAAGCGGAGTTGATGAATGAATGGTCTAACTACGAACAGAAACAAGCATCCAGAATTGTATAATACTGGCTGTTTTCTCTATTGAGAGTCCAGCCGAGACTAAATTCCAATGATAATTCGCAGCGGATGTTCTCAAACTGTGACTTATAAGAGGCACGTGTGTCCTTTTACCTTTTAATTATACATAAACAAGGGCAAAAATAAACGACACTCTCAGATGGGAAATGCCATTATTTATGTGCGTTTCTAGACATGGGAGACCACCGCGCACCACCCACTTTCACGTCCACTCAGCTGTTAGATGCGACGGTGTCGAGCGCCACCTAGTGTCCACTTAACACCGCATTAAAGCAGCCACGTGACGACAGCGCTCGATTGGTTTGGTCTGCACAGGTGGTTTTGGAGCAGATGACGTCACGTTCATTTGGAGTAAACAGAAAGTTGTGGTTCGAAGGATCAACGCGTAGTGAAAGCTTCGCTTCTTTGCTTTATCGCGGACGTACAGACGATGTACTTCAATCCACAATGTAACAAGACTTTTTTTGTGAAATAACGCAGCTGTGTCGGTCGATCGCTCTTGATAGATTCCTAGTTTCTTATTCAACAAGCGCGTCGAAGTTAGGAGCTCACTCAAGATTACACAGAGTTGCGAT
This sequence comes from Phycis phycis, assembly GCA_900302335.1. Classification (NCBI taxonomy): domain Eukaryota; kingdom Metazoa; phylum Chordata; class Actinopteri; order Gadiformes; family Phycidae; genus Phycis; species Phycis phycis. The sequence continues at coordinate 14,025 of OMKQ01051216.1, forward strand.
TGATATCAACAATAGGCCTACGAACAGTTTTGACTCGGGAAACATATTAATTAAACACTACCATGCTTTCTTATATGTAGAAAAACTAAAGCAGGTGAGTTTACCAGGTAGTAGTTAACAGATTAATGCCCCGCCCGGTCTACAGGTGGATAGGTTTTGGGCAATGGCCGCTTTTTTTTTTCTATGTGCACTTTGTGAACTCCTGGCCTTTGGAGAGTTTGCGTGTACTAGACACTTACTGTCAATAGATGGCGGACCAGAGGACAAGTTGAAACAAGGTAATTTTATTTTTCCTATTGGATGACACAATTTGAACCTAATTTGCCCCAATGGTGACCCACTTGTTCCCTGTGGTTTATTTGACTCAAGTTTTCATGGAAGAGGAGGAGGCAAATACATTCTTGGGACGCCATCTACTGTTCAACCGGTTTGACTTTGAGATCTTCACCCCTGGAAATTTGGAAAGAGAGTGTTATGAAGAAGTGTGCAACTATGAGGAGGCCCGCGAGGTCTTCGAGGATGACATGAGTACAGTTAAGTGGTTCAAGTGCATTGAGTTAACTACGATGAAAATGGTAGCAGAAGCTATTGTTTAAAGTCCATGTAACTGATCATAGTATTTTATTTTGTAGGAGACGTTTTGGAAAAAATATACAGAGGGTAAGACGCAAGTGTTGAGGAGTATTTTGTATTATTTCATTTTTCACTCACATCTTAGCTTGAGCCAGATACGTTGGACAATGGTATTATATTAATGCTTGTATACTGTGTATGTATCTATATATATATATATATATAGCATGTATATAATTTGAAGTAGTTCCCATGCTGTTCATTTCTTCTGTGTGTGGCTGTCCAGACAAAGGGCAGCGGCCAGGACGGCTAGACATTACATCCATCCTTGTGGGGTTCATATCGGCTGGGGTGGCAGTGGTTATCATAAGCCTTCTCATCTGGTACTTCTGTCAAGGCAGATGTAAAAGTGGCTTCTCCCATACCAGGTAGGCCAAGAGTCTCCCCCCCCCATACTATATAACATCAGATGCCTCAATAAGCCCTTGACTTTTAACATTGTAATTGTGATTTATTTTCATGATTTACTGGGGGGTGACTACACCTGTCGGTGCGCCTTGAAAATAAAAACAACATTTTGTAATTAGCTCAGTCAGGGTGCCTCGCCGGCGCAGTAATGCATCTGTGATCATGCGGAGGCTGGAGGAGGTGGCCCTGCAGCCCGTGCATCCCCTCAACCCCCCGCCTCCGCCGGAGGACCTCCCGTTCCCCGCCCTGCCGTCCTACGAGCAGGCCATAGCAAAGACCGGGCCTCACGATGCTCCCCCGCCTCCTTATCCCGGGTACTGGCATTCACCTTGTTGATTATTCTTAAAGGCGCTGTAAGGGATGTTGTTGTTTTGGCTAACTTCCTGTCCGTTTTCGAAGTCGGGACTCCGGTCTTTTTTTTTTTTTTTCGCGGCGGCATAGTATTTAGGTTTTTTTTTTTTTGGTGCGTTTGGCTGTGATGCTCTTCTTAGGAGCGCTGGAATTGGTAGCTTTGCATTTTCCGCGATTGTCAGTCAACACTGAAATCCTGCAGCCTGTCTGTAAACATGCAGAAGGACCGCCTCTTTGTGGAGTTTTCTCCCCTGATTGGATAAAGTGTGAATGGGATACCAGAAAAAAGTACTGCACTGCTGTAAGCAGAAGGAGCTACTTAACACTTATTTTATCACTCGCTTACAGCGCCTTTAATCAAGTACTATAAAACGTTAACACGTGATCCACAAAGATGCCACACACTGTATTCTGTCAATCATTTCTTTTTCCTTTTTCAAATGTTGTCAGCTCACGACGTGGGAGTGCTCGTCGATAGTGTTTTGGAGGCAAAATACTTCACCTGACAACATTGAGCACAACTTTACAGTTTACATTGATATTTATCCGCAGCCCTGACATGGAACTAGGTTTTGTCACCTCGTCAAGGATGTCAGTTGTGGTTTTGAGATCATTTTTGGATGTTTTGTGTATCATTTGATTTGCTGCTTATTACACTGGGTGGTTTGAGCACTGTTTTATTTGGTGTAGTTAGTTGAGAGCTGAGAAGTCACAGGATGTCAAGAATAAAGTTAAAATCTCAAGCTGAACTGAAATCAAGATAATTATTGTTCTGTATTTCAATACAAGTATTAACTTAAATGAAGGTATGTATGTGAGTGAACTCCAGTGAATGAAAAGGCAGTTTTTTAATGTAATTCCATTCCTTGATGGACCTTTTTTTAAATGAGAAGCTATGGTTATGGTAATGTTTTTTATTTTGTATCAAATGATCGGAAGGATTTATTGGTGTGGCTTATATGTGAAGCTGTTTTTACCATTCGGTAACATTATTGCACAGCAAAAACTCACATGTATAGGCCAAGGCACAAAGCACTACATCATTTGACTATTTTGATTCTGCTATTTTGGGGGAAAGGCCTTGCTAACATTGCTGTCATTTTATAACAATGTAATTTTGAGTATCATACAAACCCATTACTTTGTAAGGAAAAAAGACCTGTTAGTTCTGATGTTTTTCAAATGTGATTTGAACTCTTGGCTGTAATTAAAGTGATGGATTGAAAATATGTTATTTTTATATCCGTCTAGTTGTATATCCATCTACTCTAAAGGTGGAACAAAGTGCAGCATTATTGAGGCTTTTCCTGTTTCATAGGATATCTCTGCACCTTGGGAAGCCAAGTTTAACTGATACACATGACCAAAGAATGCGCCGTTTGTTCTCCAACCGAGTGATTGCAAGTTGAATTACTTGACTTTTAAAATAAATATATAATTTAATTGATATGGACAAAGGAGAAATGCATGTTGTGCAATAAGTGATATTGAGTCAGTGAGGATACGCCTATTGAATGTCTTGAATTTCTTATCAAATATGGTTTGAATACTGCCTCGTAGATTATATCAAAATGACCACAGCCTTTATGTGTTAAATCAATAATAAAATGCAAATCAAACAAAATGTCAGTAACAGCCCAATCATGTGCATGTTGTTCTGTTAATTTACTATGTAGACTGAATGTATGTGGATGTGAAAGCTATTTTGTCCTATATCTACTAATAGTACTATATTACTACTAGTACTAGTACCTTAATATGTGGCTTAAATCCTGTCGGCACTTTCATAACTAAACACTTGCCAATATTATACAACTGTAATAAGGATACAATCCGGTTTTCATGAATGTATATTTTGGGTTCGATATTAAATATTACATTTTCTCTAATGGGATGCAAATTAACATTGTAATATTTGACTCATACCTTAATTTTATAAAATGTGCAGGTGAGAGCAGAAGTAACTTTTAACTTTCAACCAGCTTTCATCTCAGGCTTGCGGTGCATCCTGGGAAAATAACCAACATGGGGTCTTGAAACCATGCAGTGCCTCCACAGTTCTCGAAGAAGGGAGATGAACAATAACTAACAAATTAGCCGAGAACGACCGCTTTCTCTGGGATATCGTCATTCAACGCGGAGGTGTATGTGCCGTGCATCCCTACAATGTGACTGTCTGGTTTGTCTGCAACAATGTCTGCCTGCTGCTCTCAAAAGCTCCATCGGGGAAGGGAAGCTTTCACCGGATGATGGACAGGAACTATCCGACGTCAAGCTTCGCGGATCCGCTGGTTCCCCCAGCACAGACCGTGGCTTCTTGGGCCTATGAACGCAGCACGTCGAGTATCAAGTCAAGGTAAGAGATGAAGGAGAGGGCGCGTCACCTTCCAAAGAAAATGTCGGTGATAGGGGGCCTAGCATCGAGCGAAGAACGGGTTTAATTATTAGGACAACATCGGGCAGTTATTACCCATTTGAAGTTCAAATTAATAACCTAATGAATGTGTCTGCTCTTTGTGAAAACTGGACATATCTGTAATCACCTTTTATTGCTACCTTTCCCAGACGTTAGCTCATGTGGCTAGCTGGTGCTAATAGACGTTAAGTTAATAAAGGTAATATCAGCCTAAACGTTCATTAACCACTCTGTACACAAGTTGGTGGCCAGACTTGGCAGCTGCCCGGCTAGAATATCGCCTCGGCCTGTTCTGTGCATCCCGTAAAATATGATTTGCTACCTGGTAGTGTTGGTAGTTTGGCAGATCGGTGCAGTTATGGTTATACTTGTAATGGACCATGGGTGGTCCATGGTCATCTATATTTAGATGTATTGAAAGTGTAGGTTCTTCATGTCATACCAGTGTGTGCTATTGTGTTACACTGGTTGTACATTTAAACATACTCATGTGCAGAATAATGATTTGCGAGTAATGGGATCACATCAACTTTATTGTAGTGCGTGGATTACCAGATATTTTTTGTGAGCTAATGGTATTTTTTTTTTATCACATCATGTCATCTAATTGCCGCACGGTTAATTATTTCTGTTAAGTCTTCCATGCACGAGTTTCTTAACATCATTAACGAAACAACTAATGTATGTGACAATGCGTGATTTAAGCCCACATGGCAATTTACATTTGTTGTCCTGTTAATGGCTTGTCTAGTCCATTATTTGTTATTTTAATTGAAATCTATCTTTTGGGGTAAGACTAGACTTGCACAGTGAGGAGGTTGTTTTTCGTTATTCTTGGGTTTTCAATGAGGCCATGAGGCGTTTAGCAAACTAGGATAGTAAACAACTGTTTGTATTCAACATATTGATTAGTAGATTGTAGAATTTAACACAGATAACTTGAGGATATCAACAGATGCCTCCTAGTATCGCTGTTACGACAGCTTGATGACCGCAGTGCACATATTTAGGAATAAAATAGGCCAATGGGTTAACTGTTATGCCTTGTGACAAACGTGGACTCTCAAATTGGGCTTAAATAGTTTTTGCCAACTGTGTGCATTTTCTTACCTATAGGGTGTACATTTGTTCATAACATGAGCATAGTCTTATCTCAGCCAAGGACTGCAATGATTCAATATTTGTTGATTTCTTGGCGATAAGCATAAAATGTAAGGTATTTGTAGTTGTACAGTTTTGCTGACGCGTGAAACATAATTAAAGATGTGCATAAACACAAAGTGGAACATGGCAAGCAGTTTAGAATCAGCAACTCTCTCTCCGACAGGGAGAGAGAAGGAGCCCTGTAACTTCATATCTGCAAGTCTATATTGAGGCAAGGTTGATGTCCTACTTTAAACAAGCTCTTTTCCCAGGTCTTTGCATGTGCGGACAGGATATTGGAAGCCTCATAAACAATCTGGCCGAGGCTAACTTTAAATGAACGGCCTTATTTGAACCTTTTAATCTTATGTATGGTCCTGTTTCAGTTCCAGTTATGGGGCAGCACACCTCGACACGGATCTCCTCCAGCGACCAAGCTATGTCTCCTCCCATCAGCTCCCGACGTACACCACGTCTCCACACCCCACAGGTCCAACGTCTCCTCTGTCCTCCGTCCTCCTCGCTGTAGCAACAGCATCTCCGTTCTGTTCATAGTAGCAACAGCTCTCTCCTGAAAAGTCATTATTTATAATCGGCGAATGTGGTGCCCATCGGAGTAATGACCCATCACTGTTGATTTAATCTGATTCTCTTTGCTTTAGGTCTCCCCGGAGTATTTGACTCAAGTGGTCATACCTCGGAAACTTCTATCATGAGCTTCCTGTCCGCCATGGAGTCCAGAAGCCTTCAGGCCGGTCCTGTTAGTGCCTCTCTGCTTCCCCCCTTCAGGACCCCGTCATGGCCCGCCGGTGAGCAAAAGATGAATCAACATGTCAATATCTGTCTATTGTCGCTTATTCAATATCCAATAAAGTGTCGGATTAGGAATGTTATAATGGTTGATTCCTGTTTATAGTCGTACCAATAATTCAGTGTACACGTTGTAACAGTACCAATAATTGAATATACACGTGTCTACTATTTAGGATTCTGTAACATTAAACCTTGCAGAATAAAACCATTTGTTTCTATGGGTGACTTGTTCGCAATTGCACTTTCCAGGTCTCATGCAGTCTTTGTTTTTTTTGTTTGTTTTTTATACAGGCACCAACTCTTCGACAACAGAGCTGTACTTGACCGGCGCCCTGCCTTCAACTGCCACCTTCCCCTCGCCCGCCACCCTCTCCTCCTATCAGCATACCGGTGCCTTCCCTTCGAGGAGCTATGCTTCCACCCCATCTCTGGCCCTCCAGGATCCCGCCTCCTTCAGCACTTCTACCAATGGCCTCTTCTCTCACCACGATCCCCTCCTCCACCTTAAGTCCAGCCAGACTGTCCTCCCCACGGCCTTGGCCTTCAACCATCTCGCTGCTACCACGTTAGGCACTGCTCTGCCCATCCAATCTTCCACCTACCGCTCTGCCCAGGAATCGGCCCCCCATCTTCTACAGCCCCAGTTCAGCCTACTGTCCTCTCCCCTGCCGGTTCCCCACAGCGCCCCTCAACCGTATGCTGCCCCAGTCTTCTCAGGCTCTATCGAGAGAGCTCTTCAGCGAGAATGTAGTGTGATCAAACACCTCCAGAGGCCTTCCAGTAGCCACGCGGCCGCAGACCAACTCACAAGCTCACAGCACTCTTTAGAGGGGTATCTGGGCGCAGCCAGTGGAACGGAGATGTCCTACCAACCGGATCCCTCCCATCATACCCCAGTGCCGTGCAGCCCCCCCACAGCGGAAGACTCGTCACAGGGGGCCAGTAGCGCCCAGCAGAGCAAAGCAGAGCCGGGAACCCAGGCGTATTCAGCCTCTTCGGCAGCCAAGGCAAAAGACTGTTCTTCCAAGCTGACCTCGCATCCTCCTGCAGGCGGAGAGGGACACGGTCACACCCAGAGCCTGCCGGGAAGATCTCCTGAGAGCTATTCCTCTCCTGGGCAAAAGCAGAACTCTGTTATAGCAAACCAACAGCCGGTGGATCTTCCCAGCCTCCTGTCCACCAGTCTCCCTCAATCCTACGTTGCGTCCCGCACCCAGCCCCAAACCTCCTCATCCAACTCAGACAAGCTGCCTTCCCTTTACACAACTCTGCCTGCATTTTCCACTCATTCTGCATCCATTAATCAGACACTTCTCTACTCCTCCAGTCCAGGGCTCAGCCAGGAGCAGGAGGTTCAGTACGGAACCCACGTCCACGCCTTGTGTCAGGGCAGTCTGTCCGAGAGCTACCCCTCCTCCCACGCGCAGGGTGCGCCTAACGTGACTTACTCCTCTCAGTCTCAGGGGCAAGTTCCCCTCTCTCAGTCCCAGAGCTACGTCACGGGGCAGTCTTTGAACTCGCCGTACCCGACCACGGGTTCCCACAGTCTGCCCGCGGCTAACTCTACGCAGGGCTACACCTTGATGCAGTCCCCAGTGGGAGGGAAGGCCGATGACAACCAGACCCAACCGCAAACCCAGTCCCAGAAATACCTGATGCCTGCTCCGTTGCCGAGTTACTCCGCAGCTGCTCATTCACAATCCCTACAGAACAATATCAGGCCTTCAGCACAGGAACTGAAGGTAATCTATGGCAAGCACAAATTAGAAGAGCTTCCCATACAGGACCTGCAGGTTTCCATGGAGACCAATACTCACAGCAATATGTCGGCCCACAACAATGTTGTTTATGTGGTCTCAAAGATGGAGGATCGCTACAAAACGCAGAGTGTAATCAGGAGCAATTCACGTGAGGATCACCTCATGGGTCTGGAGCCTACCAACATGGTCCAGGTAAAGGAAGAAAGGCTTGACTCTTACCACCAACAGCATATCCAGCTAGGTAGTAGCCAGGGAACAACTGACCCCAAAACGACACACTCAACTATTATCTCCTCGCATTTGGCCCTGAACACGGAGCAGCTCAAACAACATTCTGTCCTGCTCAAATCTCCTGAAACGCATCAACCAAACCACCAGAACCAGAGTCTGGACCAGGGCCAGAACCCTGAACCCCAGACCCAGTTCATAAGAGTTCCTAGCGCTCAGGTTACCCTTGAACACAACCAGATGATTATGCTTCAGCAGCCCCTCGTCCACCACACTCAGAACCCCTCAAAGGTAGCTTCACCACACATGCAATCGACACAGACATCGGGCTCCGTTCAAGTACAGTACCCCCACATGGACGGAGAAATGCTAAACTCTGGCATCGCTGATACCCAGAATCGGCAGGGTGCTGTACTGTCTGAACAGAGCTCGGGGGGCACCGACTCCTCTAAACTCATCCCGAAAGATCACTACAGTCAGGCTGTGAATCACCAGTCGCACGATGCCAAAAACCAATTCACCCTCAACTCCATTTGCTTCCCTGACTCCATGCTTATGGTGGACGACAGGAACATTCTGTCCAATGTCGATGACATTTTGGCAGCCACAGTGGTGGCCTGTGGTGTCACACCGCAGGACTTTGTCAAAGCTACGTCCGCTATGGAAAGGGAAATGGCAGTGATGGCAAACCCAATAGACTCCAAGGGTCACTTCCAGACGCTGGATGTGAGGCATATGTCCCCTAGCTTCTCCACAGCACAACAGCCAGTGATGGCCAACACTAACTCCCAGACCATGGCGATGACACTAAACGGGGGTCACTCGACCACAGATTGCCAAGGGCATTCTGTTCACACCAACAGCGGTTGTGACCTGAACCCCAACGTAGACGGAGGCATATCCGAGAGCGATTACCATCTGGCCAGCCAGGTCTTTGACCCCTCGGGTCTCCAGAGCGCCACGGGCAAAGGCATCAAGAGGGAGGACGGCCTGAGCGAGTGTCAAGGCCCGGAGGGCTTGCCCAAAAAGAAGGCTCGCAGCAAGTCCCTGACCAAGTCGGTGGTTCCGGAGGAGGAGAACGGACCAGCCAGGCTGGCCAAGCGAGGCGGGCCGGCCAAGCGGCAGAACTCTCGCGGCAGCGACACCGGCTCCTCCTCCTCCTCCACGCCCAGCGTGCCGTACGACGGCTATCAGCAGCAGGAGCGGATCCGACAGAAGATCCGGGAGGTGGAGGAGAAGCAGCCCGAGGTCAAAACGGGCTTCATCGGCTCGTTCCTGGATTTCCTTAAATCCGGCCCCAAGCAGCAGTACTCACCCAGCCCCGCACGGACAATCAGTCGCCCCAGGAAGCCCTCCAGCTCCTCCAGGTCACCCGCCTGCCCCCTGCCCTCGCTGCACAGCAGGCCACAGCTCCCCCCGGGGGCCCTGATGTCCCAGGAGGGCCTCGGAGGGAGCGCCCAGCACAAGCGCCTGGACGAGGACCTCCACAAGAACCTGGAGACCCTGCCGTCGTTCAGCTCGGACGAGGAGGACAGCACGGGGAAGAACCAGGCCCTGCGCAACAGCATCAGCTCGGCTCTTTCAGCCCTGGACGAGGTGTCCGACAGGAGAACCAGGCCAGGTAGTAGACCAGAGCGTTGCTTAAATGTTGTGTAACCAGAAGTTCAGAACCCTGTTAAAATGCTTAGGGGAAAATGATGTTGGATAGAAATGATCCAGAAGCACAACACAAATCCACCCATTTAACACTGTGTATAAAAACAGTTTTTGGCTATCAATGGATTAAGTCGCCATGATTGAAGCCAATGAATTTATGCACAAAGGTTAAACTTAAACAGATCCTCTGTTACTGAAGGGTATTTTCTAACTATATCTATAGCATCATATGAAGGCCTTCAGGAAATAAATCAATATGCTATGATTCATTAGATTAAGACGCATCCACAGCAATGTCTGTCCCATGATATATATGGATTAAACTTGTCATCGCCAATTTCATGGCAGCGGAAACCTTAACCAATCCCGACTCGTCCCCTTCTCCAGACATCAGAGTCTCTTGTTCTATGATGAAACCAGACCAAGCTCCCAGCATGCCGCAGGCCGTCTCCGAGGGCCGCGCCGCGCAGGCGACCGCGCCCGCCAAACCCGTCCACGCCAACACCCTGCCGGGCGAGAAGCGGCCCCCGGTCCAGGAGGGCTTGAAGGACGCCCTCCCGGGCCAGCTGGCCGTCCAGCTGTCCAGCGTGGCCATCGAAGGACTGACGGACGAGGAGCTCTCCGACAGCGGCGGAGAGGGAATGTATCGCGAGAGAGACGAGTTCGTGGTCAGGAACGAGGACATCGAGAACCTGAAGGTGTGCCGGGGGGGGAAACGTAGTCTGCAGACTTCCGTCGCCGTTCGGCACAATGGGGTGTAGTGTATTTGCGGACCACCTTTTTTTGGGTCGGGACGTTATAGACAGCTTGCCAACCTTTCTCTGGTCTGCCACGCTTGCGGGACACATGATGAGCGCACGCCCCAGCGCACTGCATTTCTGGTTGACAGCAGGATAATCCCATAATCCTGTCCTTTTAGCTTTCCTCTGTAAGAGCGATTTTAAACGGCGCTTCCGGTTATGTGTCTGACTTGAATGTGAACCACGTACGGGTGTGGTGCTTCATGTGAGCTTTATTCAACGGGAGGGTCGAGGCGCACAGACCTCAACCTCCTGGGAATCTCTCCTCGGGCGCGTGCATGAGAGACTGAACGTAAACGCAGTAGAAAAAACCTGGAAAGCGAATTTTCCAGCTCCCTGGGGAAAAAATAATGAATGACACTGTAGACTATGTCAACCCCATGAATAACGTTGATGTGTCTGTCTGTCTGTCTGTCTGCCTGCCTGCCTGTCTGCCTGCCTGTCTGTCTGTCTGTCTGTGCGTGCCCACCTTTTGCCCATGCAGTTGACCATGACGGCGGGACGGGAGCCTCCGTCCATCTGGAAGGTTCAGAAGGCGCTGCTGCAGAAGTTTGTACCGGAGCTGAGGGACCGGAAGAGGGTGTTCTCGGCCACCAACAGCGTGAGTTCAGACGCAGGCGTCCCCCTCCGGACCCTCGGAGACGTCGCACTGCTCGTGCCGAGAGCGTGACTGGGCATTTGCGAGTATTTTGCCTCATTTTTTTGTTTTACTTAAAAGTGTTCAGGAGCATTCTTACATGGTGATATTTATTTGGGTTCTTCCGTTTTATTGCATGAAATGTGTCGTTTAATGTGTCGAGGGTAGGCCATTTGGGGTAACCAGGGTAACCAAATGTTGAACGTCTCCCACCGAAACAATCCCACACCTTCCTTCAGACCCCCCCCCCTCCAAAGCCCATCCCCCAAAGCACGTGACTAGCTCTCTAGCTTTAGTGATAGCTCTTGCCGAACAATTAACACAGTGCAAGACGTCAGGACCTAATATAATATAAATTGGGGCGGCAGTAGCTCAGTGGGTATAGCGGGTGGACAGAGCGGGTCGTCCACTAACCGTAGGGTCGGTGGTTCGATCCCCTCGATCCCCACTTCCAAACTGTCTGCATGTTGAAGTGTCCTTGAGCAAGACACTTGCTCCCCGGGCGCTGACCACAGCAGCCCACTGCTCCTATGTACCATAGGATGGGTCCAATGCAGAGAACAAATTTCGTTCTCATATCAAAAAAATACTGAGAATGACAAATAAAGACCGAAAGTTCCTCTCTCTAAAATAAAGTGAAGAAATCTACAAAGTTTTTCAAAGTGAGTCATGGATTTCTTGTTCTCGTGCTGTGCGCTTGATCGTTCTCTCGTGTCTTCCAGTACCTTGGATATTTCGGCGATGCCAAGACCATGTACCAGAGGGTGTACGTCAAGTTCCTTGACACGGTCAACAAGCGGGAGTACGTGCGCGTGTGTAGCCGCAAGCCACGCTGCAAGCCCATGAACTCCCTAAGGTAACCCGCCGCGCAACGCCGCACTCCCGCACGTTAGCTTCCCGTATCCTAGCTTCCCGTATCCTAGCTTCCCGTACCCTAGCTTCCCGTACCCTAGCTTCCCGTACCCTAGCTTCCCGTACCCTAGCTTCCCGTACCCTAGCTTCCCGTACCCTAGCTTCCCGTACCCTAGCTTCCCGTACACTAGCGTCCCGTACCCTAGCTTCCCGTACCCTAGCTTCCAATCCGCCTTTGAGCCAAGCGCCTGGGCCCTGCTCACCCTCCTCTGTTCTGCCGCCCAGGGGCGCCCAGGTGAAGACCCTGCTGGGCCTGTCCATAGCGCCCTGCGCGGTGGCGCTGGGCCAGAAGCCGCGGGCCAAGCAGCCCAAGCCCAGGGCCGAGCCCCCGCCCAAGAAGAGGAGGAAGTGGAAGGAGTTCTCCTCCACCTTCTCTGGCTCCTCTGCTGAAGACGGCGGAGAGGACGACGGTATGGGACGCTTTCACCTCACTGTTTTATTTTCGCGAGGCATAACGTAGAGCTGGAGGTCTTCTGGGGGGCGTTGATCCACCCCACTGTGATTGATTCCACAGTGATTATACAGTGATACAATTTTTAAATGTAAAGCATGCAGAGAGCTGTCTGGATGTGATCGGCTGTTTTGGCAACCTTGTTTATTGACGGGATGACTGCAGCCAGCCCACAACGAGAGAACCACAGATGCTATCAGAGCGACTTCACACCATGGGACACCTTTTTTAACCTGAGATGTTTAGATATTTGAGTCCCCCGGTGACGTCATTTCTCTGTACTGTATGAATGGCCGTATAGGCCGTGTACTCTCGGTGCACACCACTCTGGTGATGTCACCGGCTGTGTGTGAACCCATGATGGCTGCGCCGCAACAGAAGGAGTTCATTTGTTACATTACCTCACTGTTGACTTTGTACGCGACTGCAGCCTGGTACCGTAGTGAAGAGGGGGCACACTTCCATACATTGACCTTCACTTCGTCGTTTAGTTTCTGTTCCACTCTAAGGCCGTTTTAGGTGGACCGGACCACTATGACCCCTGTGTAGC
>OMKQ01051589.1:0-14963 GCA_900302335.1 Phycis phycis
ATGATACGGCGACCACCGAGATCTACACTCTTTCCCTACACGACGCTCTTCAGACTGAGAGAGAGAGAGAGAGAGAGAGAGAGAGAGACACACACACACACATTCAGGAGAAACATCTCTCACCATATCCCACTCGGCACATATGTAAGGCCCGGGCCGGAGAACAACGAGTAAGCCAACGTCTTGGGCCAGCTGAAGGAAGTGCTCCAGGTCTCGGTCTCCATTGAACATGTACTGATTCGGAGACGGCTCGTGGAAGTTCCAGGGAACATACCTTTCGAGAGAAGGAAGAGTATGTGTAGTTTTCTCATAAAGCTATCAAAGGATAAGTCCTTACAATAACTTTTGAAGCAGGCTCATATCTTGAATCATACTGTAATGTACAATACAATTCTTTCAGAAATATCACAAAGCCGTTATCTCCCCATAAGGATAACGCAGGACATCTTGATCCAGGTAACCCGCCGGACCCGTTGGATGCACGTCGATGAGCCAGATCTGTCACAATATCCTCATGCCAATGAAAATGAGGTGAACATACGTCTGAATGGTATTCAGTCCGGCCATGTACATCTTCAGTAGGCGGTCTTTCCAGTACACTCTGGGGATCCTGCTGTAGTGGATGCTCCCAGATATGTAGCGGAATTCCTCGCCATCCTTGCGAAAGCAGTCCTTTATGTAGTCCACGCTGAAGGACCGCGGTGCCCCAAGCTAATGGGACAGAAATGGAAACACTTATCCCTCGGTGTGTAACAACCGAGGGTAAATAATGTGAGAATGCACTTGCATTCGTGGCCAATATCTGAATCTGGAGCCACACAGGAAGTGCACTGTTATAGGTTGATTGTCTGTTTGATAAGAGTGATGTCATCATAAAAAGATTCAAGTATCAAGATTGCCACGAGTCGGTAAAGCTATAAAAGAGGTAAACTTGGGATTAGAATGAAGAGGAAAAGGAGGAACGCATGAAGCAATCCTCATGACATAGGGTGTTGTCACATGTATGTACTAAAGCTTTTGCACATCACATTTTGATGACGCAGGTTTTTATGAGCAAAGGATGGTGTCTCATGTGACAATGATCTGTCAATATACTGGTATAGGAGCCAGGCAATATAGAGTGGATGGTATGATGGCAGTCACAATTACATTGTCGTTGATGTTCAGTTATCATAATAGGCATATATAATTGAAAACCTGGTGACAACTTCGGCTCATTACATTGAAATAGCTGATAATAAAAAGTAAACAACGAGAATGCAGTGTCGATGATATGGAATGATCTGGTCCTAATTAAAACATGGGTTGCATCAAGTGCATCATAAAACATGCATTTAGTATGGCATGTTTTATGCAGCCGCGAAAACTGCACTGCGAGGAACTAAGAAAGGGTTGTGGCTACTTACTGAATTTCCTAGGAGCACCAGTACAATGGCAGCAATGCGGAGGATAGACGTGAACATCATCATTTAACTCGTTTTAACTGACTGATTGTTGATATTTGACCGCGGTGGGACACCGTTTCCTTGTTCGGGTCCGGCAACAACTGAATGAGATACGGAAGTGTTGTCGTGTGACACGCGTTGTTGTGGTAAAGCGAGTATTGATCGGTAGATGGCAGTATTGTATAGCTCGATGGGTTTGCTTTGTTTTCATATGTTTTTTTAATAACACACACACACACACACACACACACACACTAATTTATAAGCATTGTTCAAGTCATTTTCAAAGTCAAAGTCAAGTCAAAGTGAACTTTATTGTCAAAACCTACCATACAATTAGTACAAGTAATTATACAGAGGATCGAAATTACGTTTCTCCAAACTCCAAATGTGCAATAATCGTAACAGACAACATATAACATAACAAATAACATAATAGTGCAATAACAAAATAGTGCAAAATATACACCCAGACAGACAGTGGGCGTACACATATTACAGTATAGGAAGTAGTAGAAGGTGCAATATGGCAAAGTGCAAAAGTGCGGAACAGCAGCATGGAGATACATATGTATATCAACATTTACATTTAGGGCATTTAGCAGACGCTTTCATCCAAAGCGACTTACAAAGAGTACATTTGTCATCAGAAGGTGAAACATTTCATTGCTGCTAATACAGTAAGAAAGTTACCAGAACAAGTTTCAAGCATTTCAATTGCTAGATTAACCATTGCTAGTGCACAGCATCTCTGATTAAGTGCCAAGTTACAAAGAGCGATCAAAGTGCCAAATTACAAAGCTTAAAGTGCCAAGACGTACAACAAATAAGAGCATGAGGATAGTTATGCAGGGTTCAGGTGAACTCTGAAGTGGGTCTTGAGTCTCTTCCGGAAGATGGGGAGTGACTCTGCAGTCCTGACATTGGCAGGGACCTCGTTCCACCACTGCGGTGCCAAAACGGAGAAGAGTTGAGATTTTGCCAGCCGACCTTTTCCTCCTTTCAGTGATGGAGGTACCAGTCGACCAGTTGAGGTAGTTGAGCGGAGTGCTCGAGCAGGGGTGTGGGGTTTCACTAATGTTTGGAGGTAGGTAGGCGCAGTTCCATTGACGGCTTTGTCGGCCAGTAGCATCGTCTTGAATTTGATGCGAGCCACAACAGGAAGCCAGTAGAGGTCTTGGAAGAGGGGGGTCACGTGGGAGAATTTGTTTCGGTTGAACACGAGGCGCTGTAAAGGTTTAATCGCGGTTGCAGGGAGTCCAACAACATGTATGGAATGTAAATAGAATGAAATTATGCATGTACGAGCATGCTACAGACTTTGAGTATAAATTATATTGACATTCACTTCAGGTCATTCAGGTCTATTATGGGTGCTGGGGTTATCACGTTTATGGCATTTTCTTGGGTGAGTATTATCCAAGAATGAACAGCGTAACCACCTGCCCACTAAATATATGTTGATTGCCATGCCACACTCAAAGTACTGTAATGTAACCCCCTAACTAGCCAGCTATCACATGAAAATGACTATGTCGCATGGGTAACATAACATCAACGCCACTTTACCTAGGCCTAGGACGCGTGAGAAATGTCACTGTACTGTGTTGTGGTAAAGAAAAACAAATCCCATCAGAAGGGGGCACTGGCACGGGAGATGACAGTGTGCGCTGAATTAAATCAACCGAGGGTAATTGTTATGTATCATTTTTTTTAATAATTAGGGTTAATGATTTTTTTTAATAGTTGTCGACAATTGAACAGGCAGATGACCCAGGCAGGGATATTGACATAGGACAGAATGGATAGACGCCACTTTCTAACCCATTCTTCCAGACGGACACAGAGTCTCTGGTCATTCCCGAGGCCTGGAGACAACCAGAGGCCCTAATCTTCCATGAGCCGAACAGCTCGGGGCACGGGATCGAGGCCCGTGTCACACAATCATCGTTAGTGGCGTGTCACGTTCACAAAGGAATTGGGAATTGTGTTGGTCAAACGAGAGGCCCGCTACTTTGGCTGTACCCAGGTATTCATGCATAGAGAAAAACAAGTATATAAATCATGCATCAACAGATAGAGAAAAATAGGTACATAAATCAGCTAACTTGCTTGTAGTATAAGTGCTCAAAAAGTACGAGTGCTCACAAGAATGATAAGCAGAAAAAGGCCTGTGGGTTAATTTTCCATCACGACTGACATAACATAGTTGTGTCGTGCAGCGGACACAACTCTGTTTGTTAGACGTCAACGTTCTCCAAATGAAATGCGCTTTCCATTGTCGCCTCAATGCAGCCACCTGGTGGCCAATAACTCCGCTCAGCTGACGGGAGTTCTCTTAGGCTACTGGCGCTCAACAGCGCTGCTGATTGCGGTGAAGGGCGGTCGTCAAAGAATGTTGATCATCTCGTTTTACTCCTATAACCTGGTTTTAATCCACCCTCAAAGAAGTTGGCCGATTTTCCACCATGGGAGACTAGATAACGAGGCACACTAGCGCTTTATAATCTTAAATTTCGTGCTAGATAACTAGGGGCTTTGGTGTTGAATAAAGAATACAACTACGGCTCACCACTCACCACACTGAAATGAGTGCCCTAGGCCTCATCACTTTATAAAATGACAATAATTATGACGATTATAATTATCATAGTGGTGCAATAATTGATTAATATTATATTATGTTATATTATATTATATTAAAGCCCCATGTTATATTCCTAATTCCTTGATCACATTGTGGCTACTTAGGCCAACTGAGATCCCAAGGAGCACCAGCCACCACAATGGCTCCAAGGTGAAGGCCAGGCGTGAAGATCAGCTTTAACTTGTATCTGACTTTAAAGACTTTAAAGTAACAATTATATTACATTCATTGTTACTTTAGAGCAGGAGTCTCCAACACGTCGCTCGCGAGCTACCAGTAGCTAGCAACCCCTTTCCAAGTAGCTAGCCAAATGGTTAATTATATCCAATTGTGGGAAACAGAGTTTTGTTTCACGAACGTAACGTGATGTTTTAATGCAAAATGTGAGTTGTGGACAACATTTTGTACATGTTCAGGCAAAACAAGTTTGTTTCCGTTTGTTTAGGTTGAAATACGCTATGAAAATAAATGTTATAAAAGTTGTAGCGCTCGGCCATTTTCATTTAGTATAACAACTCTCAGAGGAAAAAAGGTTGGAGATCCCTGCTTTAGAGACACCGTGCCTTTTTCATTCTGTGTACGTCAACGACGTAATGCGTCACGGAAGTGTTGCTGCGATGAGGCGAATATTGATCGCTAGATGGCGCTACTATACAGCTTGTCATCTTCCTGTGTCAGACAAAATAACAGAAGAAGAACTAACCAAAACAACGGACACCGGAACCGGAACCACACGGCAAACACGTGTGTCTACGTCCACGGTGTTGATACATAAAGTTGAGTGTCCTTTAAAAAGGTATGTAATTTTCTTTATTTTAGTTGAATACCGCCCACGAGACCGTGTATACAGTGTTTCTTGTCAACATGAAAAAACTGGGGGAGTGTGTTACGACCGAAAGGTCCGAGCCCGAGTTAACAGAAGAGCCCGACAACACGCCAGAGGCCGCCGGTACGCGGACCCGTAGCGGACGCAGAGTCCGAGCGCCGGCACTACTGGCCGACTCTCAGGTACCCAGCCCGGCTAAGCCCACCACACGCAGGACAAGGAAATCTGTTCTTTCGTTGCCGAAAGAAGAGTCGAAGGAACAAGCCATGGCAAGTGCATCGGAGGCCCCTGTGAGCGAGTCTACAGATCTCGCCGTGATACTTGGCAACGAGTCTAAGGATACAGAACGACGTATAGAAACGGCCTCGAGTACAATGGAGACGGTCCCGGTGCGCCCGGATCAGGCGACCCAGGAGCCAGCTCTGTTCGTCCCTGGCGTTAAACAGACCCCCGCGGCACCGATCCCCCTAGGAAAACCGAAATCGGGTCGAGTATGGAAGGACCGGAATAAACAAAGGTTGGTTTGTTCCTTCCCCCTCAATTAACCACCTGTCAACCATGCATTGTTGGTTGTCACCAAACCTGCTCTGCTATTTTGACCAAATTTAACGTTTTTGCAGGTTCTCTTCATTGGTAAGGGATAAGTCACTGCGCACTTCTTGGGGGAAAAAGATGGAAGCCAAGCAAGAGAAGCTGTTGATCAAAAAGTACTCCCGTCAACTTAAAGACGACAAAGCCAAAGAGAAGGAGGTAGGCCTTTCACCAAATGACACGGGATTCTTGCTATGGGGGAGAACGAACATCACTCAATTAAAAAAATGATTTCCATCCTAGGACAAGAGAAAGCGACAGGAGGAGACCTTGAAAAGACGCGCTGAGAATGAGCGCAAGTCGGAGATCGTTCAAGTAGTAAGTCAACCGTTATGCACTCACAAACGAGCTGAAGCTGTAAACATTTAGTTGTGATTTAGTTTTTTTTCTACTTGAAATAAAGAAACCCGACTATTCACAGACACTATTTAGATAGACTTTTATTGATCCCCCATGGGGGAAATTCATAAATGTTTTTTGTTATTTGCAGCACATAGCCGTGTGGGTTACGTGTAAACAAATTTAATATGAATACAAGTGAAGTAGCCGAGCATCAGCTATGCCTGATGCTGATGAAAAATTTTATGAAAACTTCTAATCCTTAACCCAACCATTAAAAAAAATAAAAAAAATTATAATAATAATAAAATAAAAATATCCAACCAAAAATAAAAAAACATTTAGTCTCACAATCAATGTGTGAAAGTTGGCTGCTCTGCGCGTTGCTTTGGCATCATGTTGGTGTCCACCACCATGGATGGCTGGGAGCGGAACTGCACATGCCTATTTAACCATCCAAGTGGGCCATTTGAAAGGTCTTATGCATGTGCCATCATGACAAAGCACACATTTATTTGGTTGCAAACAAACATTTAAATCCACTTAGTGGTTTGAACCACCACATGGGGCCATGTTGGGAGTGCTGCACTCAACCAGTGGATGTTGACAACCAGGGGTGTTGTGGTTGAAACCAGCAAGGCAACACCAGAAGTGGATTTAAATGTTTGTTTCGCCGCTACCAGTAGTGGCATGCTTTTCATGAGGGCACATGGGTGAGTACAGTAGGTACTTTAAAGCAATCATTGTTTTTTTTTGCCCTTTACATTTACATTGAGGGCATTTAGCAGATGCTTTTATTCAAAGCGACTTACAAAGAGTACATTTGTCATAAGAAGGTGAAACATTTCATTGCTGCTAATACAGTAAGAAAGTTACCAGAACAAGTTTCAAGCATTTCAAGTGCTAGATTAACCATTGCTAGTATACAACATCTCTGACTAAGTGCCAAGTTACAAAGAGCGAACGAGTGTTTTAATCAAGTCTTTCTTTTTAATATCACACAGATCCGGAATACATCCAAGATAAAGAGAATGAAGAAGAAACAGCTGAGGAAAATTGAAAAGAGGGACACATTGGCCCTGCTCCAGAAGGCCCAAAGTGGGAAGGCTAAGGGTCCACATAGCCATAAAGAGACGAATGTCGCTAAATAATGCAGTGGACTTATGAAAGGCCATGCAAGTATGCCCTGTCAGTAACTTTCTTGTGTCATTGATGCTGTTGTTTTTGGCAAAATGAAGATTATGAATCAGTGCTTTATGTAATGACAATAAACATCCTGAATCAAAAAAAGTGGTTTTACAGCTTAATGGAATTGCCCCGTATGTCTCAAAGATGAATAGTGGGCGTCAAACTCTGACACATACCTACAAACCTAACAATAATTTCGGTGTGTACTTGTACTGCTGAGAATAATGTACTGTTTGCTTACCTCCAATGCATTGTGCCTCGGTATTTTGAACTGACTCTGTAAACAAGTGGATGTTTGGTTATGTATGTCACATTTAATGGCAAGTATGTATTTGTTTAGAAAAAAATACACAAAAACTATCCTTTAGGTGTGAAGTTCATCTCTTAGGGGTTTTTGGGGGGGATCAAAAAGGCTTTCTATTCAGAAGGAAAAATGTTGGGTGGATAGATGGAGGGGAAAATGCAGTAAGTGACTAGAACACAATAAGATTTTCTGTCCGCATATTTTGGCCAACGAAGGGCAGTTTCCCAACTTTTTTTTGTCTATCCTCAAAGGGTAACAGGCCCTTTATTCACACCAAACCAGATATGATTGAACTAACTGCTTGAAACCTGCTTGTACCCAGAGATAGCCATCGCTTCAATTACAGGTATTGACATACTCATTTGAATTCGTTTTTGGTACCAAGCAATTTGTATTTCAGCCGAGTGAACAAAATGAGATGGAATTTGTATGACAGAGGGCTTTTGATGGTGCTTTCATTAAATTAATTAGTCACCACTGTAGGGGTGTGAATTTTAGCTCGGTAGTTAACTCATTCTGCCAAAAGTCTGATAATTAATGTCAGACTTTCTTTAATGTCATATTTGTTTCAAACACATTTTCTATTAACAGCAAAGAGGACTCAGACAGCACTAATAAACTACCAAAAATGTCTCAAATCAACATTGGCTGGACAGACTGGCCATTGTAGAAACACACTTTATGAAATCCTTTTTTGAAATCTTCAACCACTGACACAAATGAGTTTATCTTCGATAAAATTCAGTAGAGTTGGTACGTTTCTCAAATTCCTGTTAGGTATATAGTAGGACTGCTGGATTAGAAATTACCCTCTATCTTACTGATGTAACTGCAGTAATTGTTATTATATTTTTATAAATTTCCCGATGACGTATTACTGGTAAGCAGGTCTCCAAAACGTTTTCTGAGACGCCCACCGGGGGCGCTATAATTCGTGGGCAATTTCAAAACGCTCAGGCCCGCCTCTATGATTGCTGAAAAATCCTGAAACTTGATATTGAAGCCTTATTTTGAATGCTGAACATGTTTGCCTCGTGGAAGTGTCCTTCAGCAAATATTTTGCTGTGCATTGACTTTTTGTGAAAATTAGCCACAGGTTGAAATAACCCAGAATTTCGTACATATGCTCTATGGACATCAAAAAATTGCAATATAAATAATGAAGTGGAAAAATTACATACAAACACTTTAATGTAAATGACGAACGTAGACTGCTGTTCTCGTGAAAAACATTGACATGCAGGTTGTTTAACGAAGAAACAAAGACAATTGGAGTTTTGCAAACATTAAGTCAAACATGATTTTTATGCATCAAATTTTCTAAATCCATCAGGAAATTGCATCATAAAATAAGTAACATCATATTCCAATATAATAGTGCTATTAAGGTTAAATAAATACAGTTATCCTCACGTATACCCCCCATGACCAGCATACAAAGTTAGCAGTTATTTCAGGGAATGCAAACTTCATTAGGTTGAGTCAAAAATACTCAATATCCACGATTCTATGCCTGCCCCTTCATAACTGTACTGTAAATAAAGCCGTGCAGAGTAGGAGACAGATTTGGTGGAGTATTCCAGCCGACATAGCTGCAGTGTTAGTGGTGTTTGCCGTTGTCGCAGCCACCGTCGTTGCGCCAGCTGTGTTGGTCATAGCGCTGCTTGAAGCAGAGGCAGTGGTCAAGGCCATCGTGGAACCAGCACTGGATGTCATTGCTGGGCTTGTAGAACCAGCACTGGATGTCACTGCTGGGCTTGTAGAACCAGCACTGGATGGCAATGCTGGGCTTGTGGAACCAGCACTGGTTGAAGCCGCTGAAGGTGCGACTGTGCCATGTGCTGACCCTACGTAAATGAGAATTGCAGAGAGAAGAGTGAAGACGCTTAGACTCGTATTTCAAATCCGCTGTTCACTTTGTAGTTGGCCATGAATGAGTTTGTCAACTTACCAATTAGACATAGGCCTATCAGAAGATTGAGTGAAATGGTGAAAAGCATTTTCATCACTGGCATACTTCTGTAAAAGTGATTAAAGTGAGTAACAAAAGACTTCAACAAAAAACATTTACATGATTAAGAAGGAGATGTTAATGCATTGTAGAACAAATTGCACCCTGTACCACTGCATTTCACTTACTTCATTCTTCTGGATGATTCCCAAATGGCTTGTGAGGAGTGCTCTCAGGGGTTTTCCCGTTTTACAATCGGCTTCTCTCTGAGTTTGCCTCTACTTTTATAAAGTGAACCACAGCATTCAAGTTGACATAAAAAACTGGTTTCTTTAGGTTTAACCTAAAGAAACAAAAGATCATTCCATAGAAGTCACCAAAAGGTGATGCACCAACATTGTATTCAGCCTTGTGTCTGCTAATATAGATTTATTAGCTGTCTTGCTTCGTGAAAGGAGTGTACTGTGTGACAATGAATGTGCTTGCTGTTTGTTTATTGACTACCTTTAGAAGGAATGTAGGTGCTACACCTTCCTAGTTATGATACACAATGAAGGTGTAATGAAGAACTTCATAAAATGTTAAAACTCTTGCGCACATTAAGTATCACACTGGAGAAGTACCATTCTATATGACTGAATAAACACATTTCTTTATTCATTATTAGTCTTTTTTTATTTTTAGACTTATCCTTTCAATTATTTGTAAAGTAAAATTACTACAAATAAGTAATGAAGGTTAAAGGTCCAATCAACAATCAACTAAAACATGTACTTTTAAACAATAACAGAAACTTTATGAACACAATTGTTAGATTTAGTCACAAAGTGTACATAGGCTTGCGTCATATCATTAAGATGTGCAAATGAATGCAAATAATGTGCAAATTAATGCAAATTAGTGTTTAACTCATGTAATTTCAGTTAATGGGTTGGGATTTGTCTACAGGATAGAATGTATTTGAATTAAACAGGAGAAAGGGGCATAGTTGGTAAGTCAGATGGTGATTAGCCTAGTTGCTCTGTGGCAGAGTGGAGACAATTGTTCAACCATGGCTATGTTTTAATTATAAGTGATCAATGTTATATCATTGAATAATTTATGCCTATTTTGTATTCATTATTCCTTTTGTGAAGACAGAATCCATCAGCCTTTTCAGCTATACAGTATATAAAGGTGTAATTCTCTATTTGGCATGGTTAGTCAGAAGCACAACTGTGAATATGAGGGACAACATAAATAGCCGACGACACATAGTAGGGGGGCGACATTGCTCAGTGGGCAGAGCGGGTCATCTGCTGACCGGAGGCTTGGCGGTTCAATCCCACCTCCAACTCTCCAAATGTCGAACCCCACAAACGTACTGATTGTAAATCGCTTTGGATAAAAGCGTCTGCTAAACCCCCTTTCTTTCTAGTAGGAAAGCAATCATTGAGACTGGGCTTTTCCCATTTCTAATCTTTAATATATTTTCTCTATTGCCTTTAATCAGTAGCCCCGTTGCAGCCTGTTTGTAGTCCAGATTAAGGTAGGCTAATTTGATTATAGCTAGAATTCAATTGCCTGGTTGAATCTGATTAAAGATATATCCTAATGTTGTATCCTGTATCCTGATCTGCTTTGTTTTGAGCCAAATGGTATGGCTCAGTAGGTTTTGGCCTATGTTGTGGTAGTTATTGTATATCCTGAAAACATTTCCACTTATTATACCGGCTTTGTGTTCAATACCTTTGGGTATGTAGCTGCGTTGTTTCCTCCCGGTGTTGAGATGCTGAAATTTACGAAATAGATACATGAATTAGATAATAGCCTCACAATTGGACATTGGTTTCATTTTCAGAAAAAAAAAAAACATTGCTCGTAGTTTACAGTAGATGGAGCCAAAAGCCTACAGCCTTTATAGCCGTTTTTATCTTATGAATATAGTGCCTATTTTATTGCTTAAGATTACTACATTAACATTATATTGTCCTTCTATGGAATATTAGTAATAATTTAGTAATAGTAATAATTTTATAAAGTATTTCCTGTGGACTCAAAACACGACACAATCTGACCCGCTGCAAGATCATTGGGGCAGTGAAGTTTGTGACTGGAAGCAGTGTATGTCACGCTGTTACTGTTTTTCCTTACTGAGCAATGTGTTTGGTTGAGGTTAGCCATAGAGACCCAAGCTAGCCGAGTTGGGCATCCATCCATGGGGTTTGTGAACTTTGTTTTATTACCCTCTTCGTTAAATCGTACTTGTATCGTTAAATAATAGTAATAAATAATAGTATTTATTTTTACTCAGAGATGCGACTTACAAAGAGTACATTTGTCATCAGAAGGTGAAACATTTCATTGCTGCTAATACAGTAAGAAAGATACCAGAACAAGTTTCAAGCATTTCAAGTGCTAGATTAACCACTGCTATTGTACAACATCTCTGACTAAGTGCCAAGTTACAAAGAGCAATCAAAGTGCCAAATTACAAAGATTAAAGTGCCAGGACGTATAGCAAATAAGAGCATGAGGATAGTTATGCAGGGTTCAGGTGAACTCTGAACACACAATGCTCTGAACAACACAATGTCATCCCTATATAATAAAGTAGGCAACATGAACTTATGATTTTACCCATTAGCCGACGACAGGTGACATCAGATACCTTTTCTTTAAAAATAGGTTTTCTTTGAATGTGGTTTATAATCTCTGTTAATTATGAAATTATTTTGTGGAACAGAAGTACAAACATTTAAAAAAAGAAATAACATTGTCCTAATGTTGAAAAGAAAAACATACTTTTCATACAGTTTTTTGTTTTGTGTCTGTTTTGTAAATATGCAAATTGTACATGTTTTCATATGTATTTCTTTATTTATTTTGTTGTTGACATATATTCTTTAATTTAACACAGAAGCAGCTCAACTGTTCATATGCATTCCTAAATACATTAAAAAGAACTGAAAACCTAAAAATGGTTAAAGTGATTGGGTCAAAGCTTTCTCAGCTAGAGTTAGATAAATCCATTATTTTATATTGAAGTAAACTGTTAATTAATTTATTTAGATTTTTACATTAATAAAATAGGGATCAGGAAATTATTTTGATATAAATTAATAGACGAGTTTTGTAACTCAACGTGAAACCACGTAAGATGATGAAACCTTGAATGTTCATACATTCCTACACAGGGTGTGAAACAGTGAAGAAAATAACAGTAAAGCGACAACATCTGTATTTGCGCCAGTAGCTGGAGCTCTGCTGGTGGTTCCCGGTGTTGCAGAAGCCAGTATGCCGGTGGGTCTCTGTGGTATCACTGTTGTCATCACATTTGGAGAAGCTACGTGAAAGATAAAGAGGTTTTGAGAAATTGGTAAGATGTTATGATGATCAGATCAGAACTTTTTAGATTATTACATTAAAAGTGGGGAGATGCAAGAAACTGACCTGCGTTGATACTGCCGGGGATTATATTCAGGAATACAATCGATGCATTTAGCGTCATTCTGAGAGAGTCTTCCACACTAGTGATGTTTGGCACAACTGACTGATTTCTAAAGATCAAATCAAGATCTGCCCCCACAGAGCCTTCCCTGTAGAGAAACAGTTGTCATTAGATATTTACAAATCAAAGTAAGTCATATCTGGCAGTGAATTGAAACAAAACAAAACAAATGCCTACTGACCAAAGATGTCTTAGACGCGATCGACGGAAAATGCGTGGATAGACATGGCGGTACCCTCGATTACACTAAAAATGAAAAGCACCATATTTGAAAAATGGTTAAACTGTGACTTTTATAAAAAATGAGATTTCAAGAAGAGTATCCTGAAAGTATATTACCTCTGTTGTTATATTACGACTTATGTCTTTGAATTCTTGAGACTGGGGATTGTTGTAAGCTGGGAGGAATCGACGCATTATCCGAAACTGCAGTAGAAGGTAGCCTTCCTCTACTGTTGGGGGGTCAGTAGATGCTGTTGTAGGATCTGTGACGGCTGCACTCATCTGGAAATGCAAAAGGAATGGAGAAGATGTATCAACATTTTTTATTTTTGTATTTATTGTCTTCGAATTTAGTAGATGTGAAGAGATGTTTGAGCTGCCAGAATTAAATTTATTAAATTGTTCTGCATGACGTATTATTAGTATTATTAGTATATTAGTATATTTTCGTGGAAGTCATAATTTACGAATTGAAATGCTTTTTAACATGGGAACATGTCGTTATGATGTTAAAGATATAATATTTTGTAAAATCAGTAGAGAATAAAACATTAATGACATCTCTAGTTAAGTTCCACCCTATAATATTCAGTTACACTCAAAGGTTTTCTGTAATTTTGTCCTTAAACCAAGACTGAGTATCATTAACAGTATTGAAAAGTGAATGTTTTAGTGTTGTGTAAGTATTGCTGTTCCTGCTGCAGTGGTAATGGTGAAAGTGGTTGTCGGAATTGCTGTGGTAACTAATAGACCTACAGTTGTGGTTGTTTGAACCGCAGTTGTGGTTGTAGGGCCAGCAGTGGTAGTTGTTGGACCAGCAGTTGTGGTTGTTGGACCAGCTGTGGTAGTTGTTGGACCAGCAGTTGTTGTTGTGGGGCCAGCAGTGGTAGTTGTTGGACCAGCTGTGGTAGTTGTTTGGCCAGCAGTGGTAGTTGTCGGACCCGCAGTTGTAGTTGTTGGGCCAGCAGTGGTAGTTGTTGGACCAGCTGTTGTTTTTGTGGGACCAGCTGTGGTAGTTGTTGGACCTGCTGTGATAGTTGTAGGGCCAACAGTGGTAGTGGTTGGACCAGCAGTTGTTGTTGTGGGGCTAGCAGTGGTAATTGTTGGACCTGCTGTAGTAGTTGTCGGGCCAGCAGTCGTAGTTGTTGGACCTGCGGTTGTGGTTGTTGGACCAGCTGTGGTAGTTGTTGGACCCGCAGTTGTGGTTGTTAGACCAGCTGTGGTAGTTGTTGGAACCACAATTGCGGTTGATGGACCAGCTGTGGTAGTTGTGGGGCCAGCAGTTGTAGTTGTCAGACCAGCTGTGGTAATTGTTGGACCCGCAGTTGTGGTTGTGGGGCCAGCTGTGGTAGTTGTTGGACCCTGAGTTGTGGTTGTTGGACCCGCAGTTGTGGTTGTTGGGCCAGCAGTTGTCGTTGTTGGACCAGCTGTGGTAGTTGTTGGACCCGCGGTTGTGTTTGTTGGGCCAGCAGTTGTCGTTGTTGGACCAGCTGTGGTTGTTGTGGGGCCAGCTGTGGTAGTTGTTGGACCCTCAGTTGTTGTTGTTGGACCATCTGTGGTAGTTGTTGGACCAGCGGTTGTTGTTGTGGGGCCAGCTGTGGTAGTTGTTCGACCAGCGGTTGTTGTTGTGGGGCCAGCTGTGGTAGTTGTCGGACCCGCAGTTGTGGTTGTTGGGCCAGCAGTTGTCGTTGAGTTGTCGTTGAGTTGTGGCTGCGGACCCTGAGTTGTGGTTGTTGGACCCGCAGTTGTGGTTGTTGGGCCAGCAGTTGTCGTTGTTGGACCAGCTGTGGTAGTTGTTGGACCCGCGGTTGTGTTTGTTGGGCCAGCAGTTGTCGTTGTTGGACCAGCTGTGGTTGTTGTCGGACCAGCAGTGGTAGTTGTTGGACCAGCAGTTGTCGTTGTTGGACCAGCTGTGGTAGTTGTTGGACCAGCGGTTGTTGTTGTGGGGCCAGCTGTGGTA
>OMKQ01051599.1:11488-25200 GCA_900302335.1 Phycis phycis
CGCTACCCCCCCCCCCCCCCACCTAAGCTCGGTTCTGCGCGTCGTAAATCACATCAAACGTACACAAACAGTTTGTCCAAACGAGATTGTAGGCGTCACGGTTAAGTGGATTTAGACTTAGACTACGCAAACAAATCTCTCGGGTGATGAGTTCAGTCCTCGGCGTTAGCTCCGCAGCTAGCCACCCGACGATCAACACCCTGTAGTGAATTGCGGAAGAGCGGCGGTTCCCCCCGTGTGTGTGTGTGTGTGTGTGTGTGTGTGTGTGTGTATGATCCTGCTGCACAAAACGCAGCCCTGCGATATCTCAAGTGTGTCCCACCACCTTATATATCGGTCCACAGATCACAAGTGATGTCGCCATATCGTGATACTTTGATGACACGGCGTACACACCTGTCTTAATGTTCACTTGTATGGGGAAGTGCCGTCAAATGGCTAGTAAAGCTCCTGTCAGGCCTGCTGCTCTTATTAAACCGTCCTACCTACAGTCCTAACGCACTACTCTTATAAACCCTCACGCTTAAAGGTCTACTACTGTTGGTAGACCTCCTGCATACAGGCCTTCTATTATAACCCCCCCCCGCCCGGCCTACAGGCCTACTTTTGTGGCGAGCCTTTAGCAGGCTAACTAGCTGGCAGCGGTTGCAAGATGGCGTTCAGCTGCATCTCCTCAGCTTCCCCACAGTGCGAGTTTTGAATGGCAAACGGAGAAGGGACGGCCGCCCTACGGTCTTCCAGCATGCATTCAAAAAAGCATGCAAAGTATCAACGCTACAGGCAAATATTGTAGTGCATTTGAACGCTGCGAGGACGACATTTTACTGTCCGTGCGCCGCAAATTCCGAGCGCACGGCTGCACACTGTACTATTATGTAAAGCATTTGCATTCATGCAGTGACAGATATGAATAATACGAAATTGTGTTGGTTATTATTAACTGTACTCAGGGTTTGCAGATTCAAACAAGCAAAATAGGTTTAAGTGGGCTGTTAATCCAGGCAGTTATATTATGCATGTTTAAAATGTATTTAATCCTCACACTATTTGTAAGAAGACCTTAAGAGGTAAATCATATTTCTGATGTCTGGACTGGCTTTCCCCATCTGTTTTCATGTCCGGAGTGCAGAGATGGGATTAAGCATGTAGCTTTTAGGATTATGTACTTGCACTGTGATATTACTGGTTATAGTATTTTCCATCATCCAGCTTTAGACCAGTGAAACATGGCGTTATCAGGACACGGTAGTTGGTCTTACTTTAGCATTGGGTTACTAAGGGGCGTTAGGCCTGAAGTAGGCCTATAGTGTTGTTTAACACTGGGTGTTTGTACATTGTAGGTATGGTGTACAATCGGCCTACACACATCCCTGGGTCCACTAGCTTGTCCTGAATAAACAACCCACATGCATTTGTATTTACGGCACAGGAACACATTCACCAATTAGCCGCTGTGTAGGAACCACCTCGTCTTTGGGGAGAAGACAAGCTACCATTAGGAGAGCCTGGAGCTCTCAGTGAGCCACATCTCCAGGGATGTTTGCCACAGCCCATTGTTCATTGGGCAGCAGTCAGCTGACCCTGATCAGGCGCTTGGAAAAGGAGAAGTGATGATGCAGAATCTGTCTTAACTGCAAGTATTGTGTCAGTGTTATCAGAGAGAGTTGGAGCAGCTGAAGGAAAAGGCCTCACCAGGATGTTCCTGAACATTTCTGTACTTCAGGGCTCCTTGTTTGTCGTATAAATGAAGCATGTTGCATTTTTATAATTCACAATCTATTGTTGGGATGTTTCTGTTGTAAGATGACACAAGTTAATGTTTCTATGCTAGTGTTCAGCTCTTAGAACTAACAGCTACCATTCTGGTGGTGTACCTACAAGATACAGTCAACCCTCGGAGACTCCATCACAGCTCACCATAGGGACTGTGGCACCCATGGTGTTGGTGGAACGATGTCACCTCTCGGATAGATTGTTTATCACGAGAATTGAGGGCAACAGGATAATTAATGGTGTTCTGATCACTGGTGAGTCAAGCGTAAGCTCAGGATTTGTCTGGCTAAATAGTGCGCTGGGATTATGTCAATGACAAGGTGTGAGGCTATTTCGGTTTCATCAGGGCCCAACTAATGCAGAGTCTTTAGAAGCTGTGTCTGATTGGAATAGAGGTAAGGCTGGAAATGTGATTAAAGGCATAGGTTTGATTAAATCTCTTCCACTCCATTCTATATTTAACATTCCCCATCCTTATTTAACAAAGTAATTTCTGTCTGTATTCCACAGGTCACCAGTGTCCCAGCAGCTGGAGCAAAGTAATCACACAGGCTGAACAAAATGAGTGAACTGGACCAGTTGCGTCAGGAGGCGGAGCAGCTAAAAAATCAGATCAGAGTGAGTCGGATTCTGCTTGACTGCCGTCGGGATCGTATGGAAACTGCGGGCCATGTTTCCCTTGATGCCGCGGTAGAACCTGGAGTCTTGACACTGTGCGTTTTGTTTTCCTCCCAGGATGCCAGGAAAGCATGTGCAGATGCTACACTATCACAGGTACGAGTCACCGCACGAACCGGCCTGGTCCTGCACTGGAGCCTCTGGAATCACAGCAAAGTCAATGTCTTTCTGTTTTAGATCACGGCCAACATTGACCCAGTCGGTCGGATTCAGATGCGTACAAGACGGACGCTGAGGGGACACTTGGCCAAAATCTATGCCATGCACTGGGGGACAGACTCCAGGTGGGCAGGCTGCCCCAGCTCCTTTGATTTGTTGCATTGTGATCATCCAAACCTGACTATTGTCTTTATTTAAACTCTTTCAGCTGAGTATTCAGAAGGGTGATGTGTCTTGAAATCCAAACTATATGTACATGTAATCTGGTCTTGAAGGCCTGTTTCAGGTTGGAATAACAGCAGTGTTGCTGTTCAATTCATTAAGCCACCAATCTTCTGTTTTTCCTTCCCGAAACTTTATCACAGGCTTCTGGTCAGCGCCTCCCAAGATGGAAAACTTATCATTTGGGACAGCTATACAACAAACAAAGTAAGTCAAACAAAGGGTGATTTCCATTTGTATTCCTGCTGTATCAACAGAACAATGGAACAGGACTGAAACCAATCTCTCAGGGAAAGTACCACAGCTGTTTCCTACAGGAGCACTGACTCAATTGAAACGGTTTAGAATTCTGTGTGTGTTCTGTGTGCAGATTTTGATCGTTTTGTCTTTATTGTATGCACGGTGACATGATATTTGTGTAATAAAGTGAAATCACCTTAACTGTGAGTGGGTGAATCAGATAAAAGTTGCTCATTGATAAGCAATTGGCGATTTACATTTTGCTCTGTGCTGTTGCTCTAAATAAGTGTACATTTGTGTTGATGTACACACAGGGCGACGTCATAAGGTTTAGAAGGTCACTCACTGTGTGCCGCTGACCTCCGAGGTAACGTGGACCTCTCCACCTCTTTCAGGTCCACGCCATCCCGCTGCGCTCCTCCTGGGTCATGACGTGTGCCTACGCCCCGTCAGGAAACTACGTCGCATGCGGCGGTTTAGACAACATCTGCTCCATTTACAACCTGAAGACCCGCGAGGGAAACGTGCGCGTCAGCCGCGAGCTGGCGGGGCACACAGGTAGGGCCTGGTGGAGGGTGTCCATGGAGACAGTACAGTACAGTACAGGAGAGGAGAGGAGAGGAGAGGGTGGCTGAACCGCTAAACCACAACAAATACATCTGAAGTTAGATTAGCTACAGATTCACCAGCTGAAGTCTGTCTGAAGGCTTATTGTAATTTAAGGAAATGACTTGAATGGTAAAATGCATATGGGTCCGCTCAGCCCTATGTGCCCATATGCATCTTAGTCCGCTCAGAAACGGCACTCAATAAATGTCCTAATAAACGATATTTACGTCATTTAACTATAGCAAACTGTATCCAGGTTTGACATGTATTTTATCATGGTAATGAAGTTCATAGGGATAATAGACGAGGTTATTTAGTATAACGGCTTCTCCTCATCTGAACAACGTTCATTTTGTTCACCAGGTTACCTTTCCTGTTGCCGTTTTCTTGATGACAACCAGATTGTTACGAGCTCTGGAGATACAACTTGGTACGTTTTACAGACACAAAGTGTTCCTTGCATTGTTTGCATTCAAGCGTCATTTTCACCTAATGGGCTGAACTTTGGTTCCAGCGCTCTGTGGGACATCGAGACTGGCCAACAGACCACCACGTTTGCTGGACACACCGGCGACGTTATGAGCCTGTCTTTGGCTCCTGACACCAGATTATTTGTCTCTGGTGCTTGCGATGCTTCTGCTAAACTCTGGGATGTCCGAGAGGGCATGTGTAGACAGACATTTACAGGCCATGAGTCTGACATCAACGCCATCTGTGTAAGTCATTTAGCGTAAAATGCTTTCACCTGATAATTATGGTAATGTTCCTTACATGTCCTCTGGTGCACCTGTTCACTTGCCACATTTTAAGCACATGTTTGCCTTGTGTCTTGTGTCTATGTGTATATAAATATCCAACCCTTTTGTGATTTTCAGTTCTTCCCCAATGGCAATGCGTTCGCAACAGGCTCTGATGATGCTACCTGCAGACTCTTTGATCTGCGTGCTGATCAGGAACTGATGATCTACTCTCACGACAATATCATCTGTGGCATCACCTCTGTTGCATTCTCCAAGAGTGGCCGACTCCTACTGGCGGGATATGATGACTTCAATTGTAACGTGTGGGACACACTAAAGGCCGACCGTGCAGGTCAGTCATCAGAGCAGAGAGCAGTGCAGTTCTGTTGCCTTTCCTCTGGTTTAGATCTGCATACAAGACACCGAACGTCCTCCCTACCAGTCAAGGCGTTGCAATGTATTTCCAGTGTTGACTAAGATGCGTTTATCTCTCTGAAGGGGTTTTGGCTGGACACGACAACCGTGTCAGCTGCCTGGGAGTTACTGATGATGGCATGGCGGTTGCAACAGGATCCTGGGACAGTTTTCTGAAGATCTGGAATTGAAGTCTGAAGGTGCTTTTTTGTTGTTTTTCATATTCAAATTTAATTTACCAGCCCAAATCATTTCTAATGTCATTCAATGGGCTTCATGTTCATCAGAAACAATAAGCAGAAGAATCCTGAGCTGGAACAAATATTGCTGAACGGGACCGAATGTTCCTCTTCACTATTGTTCAATTGACAATTTAGAGCATTTCTAATGGTTATTAATCATTGATGATAAATAGTGAAGAACATCTTTAGGGTGTTTTAACTCCTATGTCATATCATTAAAGGACCTAAAATGTATTAATCTTATTGACCTTAAACTCTCAAACTTGATTATTAGAAGCCCCCTCCAATGTTTGAATGATGAATTGTTATCTACATTTGTAAGTGTACATTTTCTTAAGTTACTGTATGCCAAGTGGCCTTTAGTGTTTCAGGATTTAGACGCAGTGTTCATGTTCTGTCCCAACCTTTTCTTCCTGCAGATGTTATTTTACTCCAAAGTTGACTGGAAGACCATTACAACAGAATGTTATATTTCACAGCATCTTCTTCAACAGTTTAAACTGACTTGGGCACGGCGAAGACGAAGGGAAAACGATGCCTTTCCTCCTCAAAGAAGAGCACAAACGTTTATCATTTAGCTAAAAAAGAAAAGAAACAGGATCTCCTGTGGTATCAAATCAGAAACTTGTGCATTCCTTCTTGGACCATTTTATGTTCCCTTGAAAGAAAACAACACTATCATCCCATGCAAATGTATGTGTCTTGAAAGCAAATGTTGGAGTGTAATTGTACAAATTATTTAACTTTTTTTTTTTTTTTTTAAGAATTCTATTCTGATGGTTGGTTCTTGATGGCTTTCTTTTTGTCATATTTTCCTTGGTGGTTTTAGATATGTTTGAAATTAAAGCTTATCTTTCTAATCTAGTTTAATCACATAAGAAAGATGAGAGGAAAAACGCGCAGAAGCAAATGCTTGATCAGATTTACACAAGCAGCTGTCAAAATGTCCATGATGTATTTATATACTAGCTGTTTTTGTTTCATCACAGCTTTTTGCACATAAAGCTTTGCCTCTCAACTAATACTATGTTAACTAACCAAGCACATGCTATAAGTTGTGATGAATGCTCATTCCAGTACAAAAGGAGATATAAGTAACTATCCTGTTAACCCCTTCATTCTTGTACATGCCTTTTTGACTTTGGGTGGGAAGAAATGGGGTAGTGATGTTGGGGACTGGTGGGCATGGCTGGTTTTGTTACGGACGGGTTGTGTTGATATAGTGTCCACTTTGAGTGAAACACCTCGCCTGAATAAATACACTTCCTTTGCTCGGGACTGCAGTTGCAACTCTGAATGAAATGTATAAAGCAATGTCTGAAAATAGTGGTCTAAAGTTTTTAAGTTAAAACATTCTGATTTTGTCTGCCATGAGTTAATTTAGATGTGCATGCTGTAGACTTGCTTTCAATGGTGCAAAGATCCTAGATCTGCCTTTCTCAACAGAGAGTAATTGACTTCGTTTTATCTTGACAGCAGCCATTTTGGCTCAACTCCACAAACATTTACTAATACTGGTAATGTTATGCACCAGAGTGAACTAGAATTGAAAAAGGATTTAATATTGATTGCATACTTAGTGTAAATTATGCTTACCAGTTCTAATGATGCCATTTTTTTTTATAAAACAATCATTGTGAGAATTTTTACCTTTTCACCAGTACTTCCTCTCCTTGAATTTTCCACACTCAATGGAACAAAAAAACATCCTTACACACCTGTCCGTATTGAAGTTTTCTTTGAATTCATTTTTTTCCCTCAGTCTTAAGTCAGTAACCATTGGAACGAACATTTCACTGTATACAGAAGCACTTTTGTTAAAGTTGTGACATGTTCATTTTTCTTTTTACTGCTATGATGTACAATATATGTGATGTATCTGTGTGGCCACAAGTGAAGATGCAATTCAACCGAGATGGATTCCCTTTCCTCTTTTCATGAATGAGGTAGAGCTCTGCACCCTTATGTACCTTTTCACTTTTGTATTTTCTTTCAGTCTGTTGGTGTTCCACGGTGAGCTGGATGCAAGATAGATACTGTACTAAATTGTACTGTTATTGAACATGTAATAAAAAGCTGTTTGAGATGTCTTTTTCTGGTGGACTTGAACTGAATCAAATCGGACAATATTTCCTGATACTCTAGGTCTGAACAAAGACATTGATGTATGTCTTTAATGGCACGCCTTAACTGGGAAGGCCTCTAGGAAAGCCCATCGCCTTAGAGCTGTGTAATTGTTGCTGCTCAATCAAAACAATAACAAAAAGCGTTGTTTGATGACGTCAAATAGTGTGGGAACATCGACACTATCGCAGGTGAAAATCAATCGGACGTGACTAAGAGAAATCAGGGACGATTTCATGTGTTAGGTTTTTTTACGTTAAATTATTCACGTTACGTCATTTAATACCAATTGAAATTACCGCAAGTAACAACTTGCTAACTTGCCATTAGAGGAGTCGACTACCCAAATAGATGGAGATGTTGTTGAAATGTATTGGATATGTGTGGGAACGCTGCAGTAGCTCGGCGGCTGGCATGAGCCATCTTAGATCGATACTGAAGTATCAATGAATTAGTCACCGATGCCCTGACATGTAAATGAAATGTAACCGACCGCTACCTGCACGCAAGCAAGATTCATCTGTTGGAACCAATTGGGATCTTCTAAGTACACAGCGCAACAAATTATTGGTCTAGTCGTTTTTAAAATGTTTTAATTAAGTAAAAGTAATTGAAATTGACTTAAAAAAAAATGTTAATAAAATCAATTTTAAACGGACTTAGCCTTGATAAACTAAAGGGCTAATCGAGTGCCTAGATGTTTATCTAGGTATTCGGGTTGCAGAGGCGTCACTGACATCGTGTTTTCATTCGATATGCGCTGTGGTAGGAAATAGACTCGTGTTCAGAGTTAAGGCCTTCAGGTCCAAGTGACGCACTTCTTAGCTCCGCCCTCAGAGGAGTCAGTCCGCCATCTTCCATCTGGTTGGGTTCTACCACAGGCAATGCATAAAGGGTAAGATATGAAATATACTCCGTGCGTGATAAAAAATAGTATAACGGCACTTATAATTAAATATAATCCAGTTGTTGGTGCATTTTCTTTATGTGTTGAAAATAGTCTACATGTTTTTAATAAACGAGGTGAATTAGATTTTAAGGATTGGCGGTAACACAGTACACCCCCCACCCCTCCAAAGTCAGACCGTCCAAGCTAGTGACGTACTTCCTCCGACCCTCGACGTGCGGCGTGCCATTTTGAGCATCTAGCGCTGCTTATATTATCAGATCAGAACATATTGCGTTTACGTCTACGTGGTTAGTAAGTAATGCCAACAGTGTAACGTTATTGTATTCTTAGCGTTTAATATTAGTTGGATAGTTTCGGAGTAATAGGAGAAATTTCTTGGCTCCATTCATTTTAAGCGCGTGTTGACTACGTAGTGTCCGCCGAACAAAGGAAATCGGACCAGGGCTATTGCGACCAGCAGATAAAGTAATCAAAGAGTAGCTAGTATTTATCAGTAATATAGGACTAGAATCAGGTTTTACAGTAAATACCCATTTTGTAGGCAAAGTTTTTTTAATTTACTACTTTTTAAGGAGAAAAAACATCCGAAGGCTTTGGGCCTAGCTACACCGAGTGGCTAACAAGCGTGGTCAGGTTTCACGAATTACTTGCTTTCAACGAAGACGAATTGTCTGTAAAATGGCGGAAGTTTACATTCGTGTAGCCGAGGAAGAGAACGAAGAGCCCATGGAGATCCCGTCCGAGGACGACGGCACGGTGTTGCTCTCCACGGTGTCGGCTCAGTTCCCCGGGGCCTGCGGCCTGCGGTTCCGCAGCCCGGTGTCCCAGTGCATGCGAGGCGTGCGCCTGGTGGAGGGGATCCTGCACGCACCGGAGACTGGATGGGGGAACCTGGTGTATGTCGTCAACTACCCCAAAGGTACCGCGACGTACTGGATCGTTACCGCAATACATGTTGTGTTGTTGATTGAGCCTGCACCAGGCCGTATGCGTTGTTGTTTTGAAATGCGTAATGCAACTATGAGGCGTCCTGGGCTGTAACGTCTCGTCAACCGACTCCATTGTGTCGTGTTTCAGATAACAAAAGAAAGATGGATGAAATCGATGCTTCGTCTGCCGTGAAGATGAAGCGAGGCGACATGAAGACGTCGGACTTGATAGTGCTTGGCCTGCCGTGGAAAACATCCGAACAGGACCTGAAGGACTACTTCGGTACTTTCGGAGAAGTAATCATGGTCCAGGTATGACTAGCTAATGCACTCTACGAAACGTGCATTGTCCTTCAGGTATAACATTTCAGTGGACTCGTTGGTGTTTATCTAAATCCGCATTGATTTTTATTTATTTTTGTTCAGGTAAAACGTGATGCCAAGACCGGAAACTCCAAGGGATTTGGCTTCGTGAGGTTCACAGAATACGAGGTCCAGGATAAGGTGGTGGCGCAGCGCCACATGATTGATGGGAGGTGGTGTGACTGTAAACTCCCAAACTCAAAGGCAAGCAAATACTCGATGACTTTGTGTGTTTGGGGTCTGCAAACCCCCCAAAACACGAAAGATGCGCTCAACATTTTCATGTGGCACGTGTTCTTCACCGTGTTAACGGATCTCCCTGCTGTGTCTGCAGCAAGGCCCAGACGAGCCCATGAGGTGCCGCAAAGTGTTTGTCGGCCGGTGCACCGAGGACATGACCACCGACGACCTGCGGCAGTTCTTCATGCAGTACGGTGAAGTGACGGATGTCTTCATCCCAAAGCCCTTCCGGGCTTTCGCATTTGTCACCTTTGCAGACGACCAGGTAAAGCCCCCCGTGTGACGACGGCGGCGAGACGATGGCGTGTGTGTGGTGTGTGCTGCTTTGTTGGCGAGGACGACGCGCTCATGTCTGTGTCTCTCTGCAGGTCGCCGCGTCTCTGTGTGGAGAGGACCTTATTGTTAAAGGGGTCAGCGTACATATTTCAAATGCTGAGCCCAAACATGGCAATAGGATGAATGACCGCGCAGGCCGCTTTGGGAACGGGTTTGGAGCTCAGAGCTTTGGGAGCAGTCGTAGTGGCCTAGGCAGCAGCACGAATAGCAATCTAGCCAACTTTGGTTCCTTTAGCTTAAGTCCAGCCATGATGGCCGCAGCCCAGGCCGCCCTGCAGAGCAGCTGGGGGATGATGGGCATGCTAGCTAGCCAGCAGGGCCAGACCTCCACTACAGGCAGCACGTCCACTGGCACCGCCTCCAGCCGGGACCAGAGTCAGACCTTTAGCACAGGCAACAGCAATTATGGCACCAGCTCAGCCAGCCTTGGCTGGGGCACCGGGTCCAACTCGACCACCAGTGGTAGTGGGTTTAGCACAGGGTTTGGGTCCGGTATGGAGTCCAAGTCTTCTGGTTGGGGTATGTAAATTGATGTTGTATGGTAAGTATTGTGAGAAAGATGAGGGTTTCTAAACCTTAATTAATTTCTGTTGTTGGCGTCTGAGAAAAAGGAAAAAAAAACACTTTGGTGAAATATGTTTTGTACACAAGATTTTAATTTAGAAATTGTGAAAGTGACCTGTTTCCCAGGGTGTAAGACTTAAGTGCTATTTTTATTGTCCTTGTTTATTTGTATTTCAATTTCAACTGGATTCTCTAATGCATGCATTGTGAAATGTGATCTGATCCGTTTGGAAAATGCATGGGTAGCATTTGTGGCCACCATTCACCTAGCGCCGCCGTCTCTGAATGCAATCTTGCATTGGGAAGAATCTGGTTGAAATGCAATTGTTTTTAAGTGCAACTTTATTTGCAGTATCGTTCTATTGGAAAAGCCTTCACTGAAATTTCTTCTGCAGTTCAGCTCTGTTCCGTTTGCCGGGAGGGAGCTCCTCTCTGGCATTGTCGGGCCGGTCTCAGTATCACTCGCCCCCCCGCCTGTACATGCTATGCCATCAAACAACGGCCTCACTCCGCATGTTCTGACAGACGGTGGGTGTTTTCATTTTTATCCACTTTTAAAATGGAGAGAACTGCGCAACTTGACATTTTTCTAAGAACTGATGAGTGCGATTGCGGGTGGCTTGTGGAGATGGAGCGAGTGGGCGAGCGACGCGTGGAGCGGACTGGCT
Source organism: Phycis phycis (assembly GCA_900302335.1). Lineage (NCBI taxonomy): Eukaryota > Metazoa > Chordata > Actinopteri > Gadiformes > Phycidae > Phycis > Phycis phycis. Next base: position 22,700 of record OMKQ01051599.1, read on the forward strand.
GTGCGGTGAAAGGCCCCATGTGACTGCGGCTGAGTGTGTGAATGGAGACGAAATCCCTCCCCTTTACATGGACATCCTTTAGTACTTCAAGAGCTTTTTTTTTTTTCATCTTTGCAGCCCCCCCTCCCCCCTCCCTTCCCCTTTAGTACATTAAGTACAGGCTTAGTATATCAAACTAGTGGAATGTTGTGATGATTTGTCTTGTTTATATACTCTGATTTGGATGCTGTATGGTGTGTGCTTTTCATGTTGAACTGATTTTGTAAGTGTGAACTTGATGTGGATGGCATCTGCTGAAGACGCTGGGGGACAGAGTGATGGTTGTGAGAGCGTTGTGTGTTTCGATGACCTCTTGATGTGAGTTTTAATACGTGTCAAATGAAGGGAGATCTCTAATAAAGTTCATTTGAATAGATAGTTGCTATGACTGTGTCAGGTGGTTTTGTCCATCAAACTAATTGGATTCGCACATCTAGGGACCTTGGGCTCCGCTGGTCGAGGTCTCGTCTGAACCTGATGGATTGTGTTCTGAGGGATGAAGATGGAAGTTCTACACTTTCATTGTGTGGCCTTCTCAGACCCGGGTAGTACCTGCCTTGTTGCTGCTTTTGCTAGCTGGTGTCAGCGTTGAGTAGCCCGTTTGAGTGTCACGGTAGGTTGTGTAGTAACATACTAGTTCTCAGAATTGGATTGTTTCGAAAATGGTACCGCCTGATGCAATGTTATGGTTATCTTCCATGAGTCACGCCGCTTGGAAATGGATCCAGACAAGTAAATTTATTACAATATACATTTAAATCACTTCCAACGAACGCAGTTAATGGTGAAGTATTGATGAACAAGCCAAACAGTTGGCAGCTAGCAGGTTTGCCACTAATGGCCACTCATCTTTCACATATCTGGAGGTGCAGCGGTGCCGTCTTCCTGGTCTTTGTTAGTCTTCTTCCCAGCATTTTTCTTCACATGTTTTTGATCCTTAATCAATTCGTCATTTTTCCTTTGTATGAAATTAGCCTGGAACAAATAAACGACAAATGTAAAAAAAAAACTGCAGTCTGCTGTAAAATACTTGCCACTAATATATTGTGTAACACGATGTCCCTTCAATCAGCCAGCAGTATTGTTTCATACGTTTTGTATTTAGACAGCCGTATCACAGGTTGGTGTTGACTTGTTGTGGCTGCACATTACAAGTGATAATCTACGCCCATCAGCTTGACATGTTCATACATATCTGGAAGCCACTCACCAGCGCAGTGCTTCGTCGTGCGATGAGCTTTACGTCGTCTGACGTCACGGTGCTTCTCTTGGCATGCCTTCAAATCCAGGGGAAAGTTACATTAAAAACTTTATAGCTCCCCTCTGGGGGAGAGGGTTCAGAATCTGGCCCGCGACTTTGATGTCAGAAGCCGGAGTGCCCACATAGATGCAACATGGATAGATTATATTGGCCACGCACATTCACACCTTTAAGTGTCAGCCCTGGGATGGCCTCATTTCCACTTTGGTTCAAGTTGTGTGGCAACCACTACCACCCACAAATGAATACTATAAGTTTCTTACCTCAAAAACACATGTCAGTACAAAACGCATTTAAGTTAAACCGTGATCGGGTATTACCTGGCAAAGGCTTCCAAGTCTTTAGCAAACTGTTCTGAAAATATCAAAATAAGGCTTTTGTTTACACACAGTTCGAAATGCGTTAACTGGAGTTCACCATCACACTACAAATGCACATTTTGGGAGTTAAATGGCATGCGAGCCGATGAAGACCACCGACCACACTGTCTGAACGCCGTCTCGGCGATGGCCGCGGCGACCTGTCGGCTGAACTCCTTGCCGTGAGCAGCTCCGATTTCCTGACACATGCGCCCCGTCGTGAAGTGCACCGCTGCCCGCAGTCTCTAAAGGTGATATAAAAAGGGACAGCCGTCCATTGTCGTTATCCAGTGTCCTCTCACTGTAAAGCATGCATGCATTTCTAAATTTGGGTGAACTTACCTGATGAATGGCTTCCTCGTTGGACATTTTTGCGTAAAGTTTGGAGAGACCAAATGGATCGCCGGAGACTAAACGCGTCAGGTAGGACACCTTTGTATTGCACGGTGTGAGCAGACTAAAACCTACCCATGCTCATCTGTTGCTCATCTCTTGAACATAACAAATTTCGCGCAAAAAAAGACAACATTGTGCCCGACGTGAAACACTACCGCTTCCGCTCTCCTCGTTCTCGTGTTCAATAATCACAGCACTCACTAGTGGTTGGAGTATCAAATTATTTTAAGATGATATAATGTTCTCCGAGGCAAAGGCTTAACTTGAATGCCAACCATATCATCACAGTTCCAGAATAACACAATAACACATGGTATTGTTTCTATTGAAACGTAAAAAGTAATCTTCAGCAATATGTTTGAAGATACTGCATGTGTAGGCCTATATGGGCTTATGAACAATATATATCTTTTTTATTTGTGTATACAATTATGTATATCACTCTT
>OMKQ01051721.1:2166-17323 GCA_900302335.1 Phycis phycis
CACACACACACACACACACACACACACACACACTCACATTAATTTCTAGACCTTCACTAAATAAATGCAGTGAGCCCGTAGCTGATTTTCTCTAAAATCATACATAGTTGAATCAGACTGTGTCGCCAACTCATTCTGTTCTGCTCGATTGATTGGGATCGGATAGTTGGGGAACGGAAGAATAATTCTAAACACCAATTCTATAAACAAACAGTTCTATATTTTCTTTCTATGTAAATAATGTATGTACAATGTCTTCAAATTGCTGAATAGCAAAGCTATTACCAAAACGACAATGGATGAGAGCATGAATTTTCAGTTGTTAATTTCGGAAATTCCTTTGAACCCCCATGGTTTTCAATGTCACCCATAAAAATGAATTAAATATAAACATGTATTGTTTAGTTCTAAAGGAAATTACTAATACTATCATACGAGACATTTCAATGTGACAAAGCCAACGTGTACAAAGCCTATTTCACACATAAAGAATTTCCATGCAATGCTACAGAACATTTCTTGCTTGAGATCATGTGTGACGGGAACAGGGTTTGTCATTTCAGGAAATATGCACCCAATTCACCTGCTCAAGATGTCCATCTGACATAAGACACCTTCACATGGAGCAAGCGCACCAATGTTTAGCATGTGATTCGATCATAATACCAATATTGTACCAATATCTTCAAAACCAGCAATTGTTTTGCAAACAAGCACAGTTTTTAAAAAATGGAAACAGGACAGGTTCAGAGATAAGAGAGCTCCTTTCAGTAGATTTAGGGTCCTTCTAGATCAAATTCATAGCAGTAAACAAGCGAAAAAGCGACGCGAATAGCCTATAGGCCATAGCCCAGCAGACAGCCTTATGCTCCATCCTTTCATCAAGATATTATACGTATTTAGAGGATTCAACAGTGTAACTTTTAAGCCAAAGTGGAAGATACTGCAGCAAATTAAAAAAATGTGGAACAACCGCGGGTTAACAGATCGAATAGACTGTGAAATTACATCCTATGTCCTTTCCAAACTTCTTTTCTTCAACCCCAATGGAAAACATCATGAGGTCAAGGAAAGATGTGAAGTAGAACAACTGCAGTGCTAAGAAAATGTAATTGCACCTACGCTAGGATACGTCATTATACAACGGCAGATGTCATGGACGCTGGTCTGCTTTAATGTTAGTTGATGGACTACTAAAAGTGCATCTTAGATATTTGGCTCCATGCGCTCTTATCTTGTTGTTTCATGCAGGCTGTATAAACATGGACATCCCGGTGAAAAATATGACTTCATTACCAAGGTTAGAATTGAAATGAGAACATTTTATAAAGGCTCCCAGTTACAAAAGGGGGGCAAACTCACTCTCACATCTCTGTCCACTCATGTCTATGGACATAGATCCCAATTAGTATGACTGCATGAAAATAATTGTTGGACATTCATTTCCCTGAACATACAAATGTTCTTTAAATGCTTTAAATGTTCCTGCCGCAATGAATTGTGGGACAGCATTATCTCCTTTCCTCTCTTAAAGAATGGTCCATCTATGCTAAAGGAGATAAGAAAGGAAGTATTGAAGCACCTTTCCTTAGCATTTAGAGAATTCGATCAGATCATAGCTGCCACTTAGATACTACCTGGTCAACCAAAGACAGGTTCAGAGACAGAAATGGTGGGGGGGGACTTCCTGTATCCTGTAGTTGAGTGGAGGTGCTGCTCGGTGATGTGTGTGTGTGTGTGTGTGTGTGTGTGTGTACCTGGACTGTAATCTTGGTGGACTGATCACAGGGAACCAGCAGTGGAGTGAATTACGCATGTCTTACTTCAAACGCAGGATCAGGCCAGTAAATCACAGGTAGATGACACAAGGCAACCTACTCATGCTTTATATGCCTGGCCCGTTGTCCCCAGAGGGCCCATAGGAAACAAGAATTCTAACAATGTCACTTTACAACTCACCAAAAGGTGCCATTGAATCCCGCTTGACCGTTTTGGAAAGTCACTAATCAGCTAGTGTGACAGAACATATATTGTAAAAATACATAATACAATCTTTCCCCCAGTAGACGGATCTGTTTTCACTCAATTCAATTCAATTTTGTTTATATAGCACCAATTCATACGTTATAAAGGACGTTTTCATAACAGAATTTATCTCAAGACACTTTACATACAGAGTAGGTCTAGACCAAAACTCTTTATGCTGTTACTTACAGAGACCCAACGATTCCTACCATGAGCAAGCACTAACCCTGCTGATAGGGAGCTGGTGGTTATTAAGAAACTATAAATCAATGGTGAAATATAGTCCTATCTGTATTAGCTTTAGTTCACTATAACATGGAAATGTTTACCAAAATTGGTCTTTCTCTATACTAGATAGAGTCATTTCAAATACAACATATTTTTTATAACTATCTTATTGACACTATACAAATTGTACACTATAAAATACAATGTATTTATTATTTTGATTGTTAATCAGATTTATTCAGTGTATTCATGCAGTGCTATAAATCATGCAAACATAAACCCACCGAAATAATTAGGGTTCACCAGGAGACCAATATAATATCCAAGCAGTGTGATACCACACTGCACTTAATTCACACTCACATAATTCCTTGTAGGAATTTATATTAGGACCCAGGGAGGAGGGTAAACATATCATTGTGTGACATGGAAATATACTGAGAGATCTTATCTGGGGAGCATGTCAGGGGGAAATATTTGTCAGGAACAAATCCCAAGGTCACAGTGATATTCCAAGGCGACCACTTTACATGGCTGCATAGCAAATGAAGAGCTTCAATCAAGTCAGATTGGGTGTATGGCTACATGCACAGTAGCACCACTGAGCACTGAGAGTGATGACTTGGATATAAATCAATCACATGAAAGAGAGACCAGCACCTCTTCTCACTACTAGACTCAAATATGTGCTCTTCATTCACAATAACATTGGTCGGACACGTTTTATTTTTCTTAATTTCAATATCTTTCTTTGCATAACTGCTTATTTTTGTTTAATATAATTAAACATAATGCAATGCCAACCTTAGTTCCTGGTCACAAATAGACATTATGGAAAAAACTGCTGAATATTATGTATGCAGGTAGGACCATAATCCAGGGGTGTGTAGACTGTTTACACTCTATAATGTAAACACATCAAATTAAATGGAAGTCCTTTATTTTGTTGAACAATTTGTCTTTCTAACATGAGGATAAGGATGTAAATCTGAAAGAAATAATAGTAGTAAACACCTGGATAGCTCACAGTTGAGTATTTATCAATTTACTATCAAACATTCTCTTCTCAACATTCTCTCAGTTTAGTGTCAGTTAACACTCGATTGACATATCAGTTGAGTTTCAATTTAGTATCAAGTATCAAGTATCAACTGCTGTCACCTGGTGCTATCAACAAAAATTGCAAATTAATGTATTAAGTATTCAAATAAATATCACATGATTAACACTGTAATTAAGTTTCTACTGCACATACAGCCATCTATAAAAAAAAAAAATTTAAATGATCCATGATGAGAAATTTAAATTAAACTTGAATTCCTAAAATTCACAAAAACAGGCAGAATAAGTTAAAGAAGGTCAGAGTACTAAAGTATAATCAGTTTTACCCATTTTTTGCCTAAAACAATTGACACGGGCCAATTTTTATGTTTTTACATTTTAAACAAAAATGCCCATTTTCAGTTTTCCCAATGTCCATTGAAACTCAAATGGAATCAAGTGGAAAGAATGACTAGGTTTTTGGTTTAGGGCCATTTCCATTTTTCAATTTATCCTTTCAAATTGAAGACCACGGTTAAGTGAAATCAATGGAGTGGGTGAACCGGAAGCAAAATTTGAAATAACCCTGTCATTCATAGTTCTTCTTTCTTTTTTCTTAGTGTGTTGGCTTTGGGTGGCAGTGGACAATATATATTTTACACTGTTTCTGACCTGTGGCGGTTCAACTGCATGCAGGAGCCTGGCCTAGGTACAGTAACATTTTACAGTCTACCATTTTACATACCGAGAGAGAAATAAACAACTAGCCATGTTTGATAATTTGACACACAAAGTTAATACAACATTTTGGTTCAAAATAAGAAGTGTATTTTGACTAAGAACATACATCCGTTTTAAAATTATGTAGGATATGTATAAATATATGGGTGACTCAGTAGCTCAGTAGTGGGAAGAGCAGGTCGTCCACTGACCACTGTCCACATGTCGAACCCCACAAATGTATGACAAATGTATTGATTATAAGTTGCTTTGGACAAAAGCGTAAATGCCCTGAATGTACATGTAAATGTATAAATGATGGGTGTTGTGATTTAAAAAACTAAAACCTAATTAATCACACAATTTGCTGTGATTATCCGCAATTAATTGTTCCATCTTAAGACTGAAGCTTGTGATGTATATTTGAATGTAAAATCACAACCACAACCACAATAGTCTTTACATAACTGTAACTGACTGAGAGCTCCCTCTCAGTCAGTTACTGAGAGGGAGCTATTGAAGAAAGCAGGCAACCTATTCAACATATTCACAGCACATATAGCTCAGGTGCAAGGTGATATTGACTATGGTGGGTTTACTGATAGTCTCAAAGTGTTTTGATGACAATATGTAAAAAAATGGCAGTTATCAAAAATGTAATCCAGAAAAGGATTAGATCAGGAGTGTATTGTGCATTTATGTTATTATTACTAAATTATTACTAAAATATTGCCCCCTATTGCTGTTTCTGTGGATGTGAAAATGGAAGCGAGTGCTTATGATCACCCTATAATTTAAAGAGAGAGAGATTTCAGATAAACATATTGCTGCATACACTTTTTAGACAATCCCTAAACATCAACAGGAAAAGCTCTACATTCAAATGCATTTATTTGTAATAACGTCTAAATAGTTTGTGATACTTAGCGGACTAAGAGTACAACACTAATCTGTAAGAAATCAGTCCTCCTTTCAAGGCGCAATTGTGCTTTTCAAAGGGTAACAAAGTCGAAATCTAATATCAAACGGAAATCACAGCAGTGGCTTTGATCTGGTTTTGCTTTGAGATGATACGCAAAAGAGAAATTACCTTAGTGGTATTTAAATTTGACTTTGCAAACTGTGCACATTACTTCAATAATCTTACTTCAGTTTTTTCCAGAGATCCAAGTTTTTATGTGAAACTTTCCACCTAAAACTCTGTCCTTGTGATTACCTTGTTTTATCTTGCTATATTGTATTTAATTTATGGGAGGCTTTGCACAAAGCTGAATATAGGTGAGCTATCACCTTCAGGATCTGTATGCTGGTTGAACACTACTGCTGGGGTAAAAATTGTCAACATGTGGTTACACTGTTAGCACTTTTCCACCAAATTAGCTCTGATTCTTGAACTGGTTTGGTTCAGAATTCATATATCTTTGGTGCTATCTAATGAACTAGCCTGCATTTCCACCAGTTTTGAGTAGAACCAATGTAATCAAGGATGTGTCAACAACAGATGGTGTTACATAATGCACACTGGAGGTTTCACACAACATCCGCAGGATCCGGCCATTCCTCATGAGGGAAGTGACATAGCTCCTGAACCAAGCACTTGTCATCTCCCGCCTCGACTACTGCAACCTGCTCTTTGCCAGACTCCCTGTAACCGCGATAAGACCTTTGCAGCAGATCCAGAATGCTGCAGCACACGTCGTGTTCAACCTACCCAAATTCTCCCATGGCTCCCTGGCTCCCTGTAGTGGCTCGCATCAAATTCAAGACAATGGTACTGGCCTACAAAGCTAACGGTTAACGGAAGTAAACGGAATTGCCCCTACCTACCTCCAAGTATTAGTTTGTCGACTGGTACCTCCATCACTAAAAGGAGGAAAAGGTCGGATGGCGAAATCACAACCCTTCTCCATTTTGGCACGCAGTGGTGGAACGAGCTCCCTGCCAATGTCAGGACTGCGGAGTCACTCCCCATCTTCAGGAAGAGACTCAAGACCTGTTCACTCGCAATTGGAATGCTTGAAACTTGTTTTGGTGACTTGCTTACTGTATTAACAGCAATGAAGTGTTTCACCTTCTTCTGACAAATGAACTTTTGGAAGTCGCTTTGGACAAAAGTATCTGCTTAATGCCCTAAAATGTAAATGTAAAGTTAACTGTAGTAGCGTGCTCTTTACTTACATAATCTTTCCAACCTGTTGAATATGACAAGCCTACTGATGTCATCATGGTATGCAGTTCAGGGCAAGGAAAACCAGCTATTTTTGGTTCCAGCTTGGAAACAGCTTCCGGGGTTCCAAACCAATTTATTTTTGGTCAGAATGCACCGAACAGTTACATTTTAGATGCGCAAACCAGAATGGCACCTGTTCAATGTTAGTGGAAAAGGGGTGATATCTATGGTGGGTGAGTTCAGCCCACTGATGGCAAGCGGAGCCACAAGGTCATAAACAAGAATCTAGTATTGAAGTTTGCTAGTGAGGCGAACAAAAGCTGAGGCAGTTTTCAATCAGACCTTCAATCTGAAGTAAATGCGCTCTCTACAAGACACTCGATTTAAAAAAAGATCCTCATCACATTTAAATGTTCAATGGGTGCTAAGGTGTTAGTCAGGTTTCAAAAATGAAAAAAATAAAATAATGAAAACAATAGCAGCATTGTCAGCACTGTCTTCTACACAATAGATTTTACAATGGAAATAAGAAATCAAATCAAATATACTAAAATGGGTCGCCAAACATGCTTTGGCAGCAATTAAAATATCTGGGAAGCCTGCCCAAGTGAAGTCAATGTGTGGGAAAACCTGCATTAGCCTGGTTGCTGGCATGAGCCAGTTGTCATAGCACATCGAAGCTAGATTGATGTTTTTGCGTATTTTTTAACTTCCGCTGGACGTTAGGGGATAAAAAGATTAGGACTTTGCATGTGACCTCACCAAATGTAACAAACCGTTACATACAATAAAATTAAAGATTGATCTCTGTTTGAACATTGTTGGAGACAATTTGGATAATATAGTACATATATAGTACACAAATAATATTGTATAGATTAATCACAAGCATTATACTAGTGGAGCATGCGAGTGTGCACGTGAGTGTGAGTGGCCAGCACAAGGCTGGCATGAGCTAAACCTAAACAACGACTGACTAACTTACTAAAGTTCTATACATCCTTCAGATAACATTTTCAACCAACTCAGGCCGAGACAAGGAAATCTCTAAATGTTTGGGTGTGTTTATAGCATTACAGCCATGTTCTGCTGTTGAAGATGCAGGATTTTAATTCATGGAAAGATATACAGAAATTTTTTTTTTTATTAAAGTAATACAATAGTAGCCTGTAAATTAAGTACTGAACGAACACTGTATGAAAACATTTGGACACGGATGAAGATAAAACAACGTTCCCTCAACATTTAAACTGTACCGGCAAACCGCAACAACTATTGCTGGGTACAAGCTATAGGATAATTAATCAGTTCTTCTGACTCTGGTCAGCAAAGCCCCAACTTTTTTTTCAACATTATCCTGTTGTGTGGGGTTTGTAAAGACACTTAAAAAAACTGATTGGGGATACAGTGATTTGAAATCACAAATATTAAGTTTACTAGTTTATAACTAGTAATTTTACCGCGCACCACCGACCCCAGCGACCGCCCTTTTCACACAGTTCACGGGCGCACGTCTTTTCTTACTCCCAAAACACAGACACAAACACACTCTCATAAACACAAAAACACAGACACACAGAGATACACACACACAAAAACACAGAAATACAGAGACACACACACATCTGTGCACACAAAAGCACACAAACACACTCAGATAGACACAAAACCACAGAGACACATGCACACACACAGACGCACATACATACACACAACCATGCACAGACAGAGACACATACACGCACACACACACCCACAGAAACACAATAATAGACAAAATACACCCACACAGATAGTGGTTTAATTGCTGCTGCCGTTTATGTGTAATGTTCCGCCCTCTATAGGCAAAATGGTGTATTAGCTTCAGCCAGACCACCGCAGGGTTGATGATCCTCTCGATCTTGAAGGGCCCTATGAACCTGGGTGCCAGCTTCCTGGAATCCACTCGTAAACGTAGGTCCCGGGAGGACAGCCACACACTTTAGCCTACCTGATAGCTGGGGGCCCTGGTGCGGTGGTGGTTAGCCGAGCAAAGAAGGGCGACTCTTGCTTGCTCCCAGGTCCTGCGGCAGCGACAGATGAAGGCCTGGACCAAAGCACAGGAGGCCTCCTTCTCAAGGGCGGGGAACAGGGGAGGCTGGAACCCATAGGCCCACTGAAAGGGGGAGAGACCTGTGGCAGAGCTGGTTAAAGTGTTATCGGCATATTCGACCCACAGGAGCTGCTGAGACCATGCACTGGAGGGCCGTCTCCATCTCCTGGTTCTTCCTCTCTGTCTGGCCATTGGAATGTGAATGAAAACCAGAAGACAGGCTGACGGTGGCCCGACCAATTTCCAAAACTCCCTCCAAAAGATGGAGGTGAATTGCAGTCCCCGGTCAGACACCACATCGACGGGAAGGTCATGGATGCGGAAAACATGCTGGAGATCCAGTTCGGCCGTTTCCTTGGCCGAGGGAAGTTTGGGCAGAGGCACGAAGTGGGCCAGTTTGTTGAACCGATCGACCGCGGTCAAAATGGTGGTATGGACGTGGGATGGTGGCAAACCGGTGACGAAGTCCAGGGAAATGTGGGACCAAGGACGATGGGGTACCGGCAGAGGGTGGAGCAGACCAGCAGGAGCCTGATGGGAGGGCTTATGCTGGCTACAGACCAGACAGGATCCCACAAATTCTCGGGTGTCCTCCTCCAACGTGGGCCACCAGAATCTCCGCTGGACACGTCCTTGGTGCGCTGGATCCCCGGGTGACAGGTGAGGTGGGAATTGTGGACTCACTGGAGGACGTCCGAGCGGAGAGCAGCGGGGACAAACTGGTTGGGAGGGCAGGCTAATATAACCTGCTGGGGCGGTTCTTACCGTTTCCTCTACATCCAAGTTGAGGGGGGCAACTAGGCAGGTGGACGGGAGGATGGTGTTGGGGGTTGCTGAGGACTCCTCTTTCTCGGTGAACTGTCGAGAAAGAGTGTTGGGCTTGACATTGCGGGCGTCGGGTCTATTGGAGAGTGACATGTTGAACCTGGTGAGAAATAGGGCCCAACGGGCTTAGCGGGAGTTTAGCCGCTTGATGGACTGTATGTATTCTAAGTTTTTATGGTCTGTCCACATGAGGAATGGCTGCTTGGTTCCCTCCAACCATTGGCGCCACTCCTCTAGGGCCAGCTTCACTGCCAGAAGCTCCCTGTTCCCGATATCATAATTTCTCTATGCGGGGGACAGGCGCCGAGAGAAAGGCACAGGGGAGAAGCTTTTGGTCCCCAGCCGCTCGTTGGGAGAGAACCGCTCCTACTCCCACATCGGAGGCGTCCACCTCCACAGCAAACTACCTCTCGGTCGGTTGTCGAGCCAGCTCCTCATCAATGATGTTAATATCAGAACCAGAGTCTACAAAGAGAGCCATGGTGTGGGACCCCCCGGGCAGGATCAGGCGGGCCTGGCACAGAGGACGTGAGTCGGGAGAGAGGTTAGAGGTATAACTCACCAATCTATTGGTGAGTCCGGCCTTTTAGTAGACAACAGGAGATGAAATGTCCAGGCTGACTGCAGTACAGGTAAAGGTTGCCTGATGGCGATATGCCCGTTTCTCCAGCATGTGGCTGCTGCGACCCACCTGCATGGGTTCAACTTCTTTCACCGGTGGGCTGGCAGTGGAGACCGTGGTCACAGGAGCAGAGCGGGTCCGGTCCGGGGAGCGCCGTTCAAATTGTTCCTCAGGTCTCTCTCTACGTCACACCTGGATGTGACCGTCCACCCATGTGGACAGCACGAGGAGTCCATCCAGCGACTTCAGGAGTTCATAAGAGGCCAACCCGTCCTTCACGTAGCTCCCCAACCTGGGCAACCAGGCCCAGCCAACCAACCGACTGGGCCTGGTTGGCCATATGTCCGTCTGAGTTTGACGTGAATGACAGTGAGTCTGACCTCATGGTGCTGGAGAGCCTGCTCAATGCTTTCCAGCCGACTCTGGGGGGAGGTAAAGTGCGCTGGGTTCATGGTTGGCCAGACTGTACTGTAATGGGTCGGTACTGGACCCAATTGCGGCACAAAACCACGTACATATGAAAATAAGGTTTTTTATTTTATTTTCTGAGTAAACAATGATTACAGGGAACAAGCAGGATCGGGAAACTGGGACAGAAGACAGGTGAGCGGAGATCAGGAAGGGCGAGGCAGAGACCGGAGTCGGGGACAGGCAGGATCGAGAAACCGGGACAGGTGGTAAACAGCAAAGACAATCTGGCACCAGGTGAATAGTGAAGGGCTGATTTGTAGCCTCCACTAATCGCCTGATGCGGGGCACCTGCAAGATTGAATGAATGAGTAGCGGAGGGGGCGTGGCAGACAGACTGTGACGTAACCATGGATTTATGTCCTGTGTCTTCAACTGCAGATCTACAGTAACAACTGCTTGTACTCTCCACTCACCATTCTCATACTTTTATGTTCTCTTCTGACCAGCTATCAGAAATCACTGATGTCAGTCATGTCACTGAATAGTCATCAGTGTGTATATACAGTAGTAGTATAATAAAATCCTGCTACTTTAACCCATAAGAACCCATGGTGACATGGGTGTAACAAATCTTTAAATGTCCTAAAATCTTTCTTATACAGCTTTGTGCCTGACTTTAACTCATTAAGTGCCTAAGTGACATATACTAAACTTTTTGGTGTGGTTGTAATGTCAGTCATGTGACTGTCCCAGGATATGACTTCCCCAAAGAGGCAGTGTTACTTTTGGTTTATGTTTCGATTCAGTTTGCATATTTTGTAACTAACAAATCTGAAAAAAAATTGTTTAAACAGCACACACAGTCACACATTTGATATATATTGTGGAAATGCAAATAAAAAGGCTAATTTGTGGTACTAAGCAGAAAAAACTGTCAAGTTGAGTTATTTTCAAATAATGAATACATTTACCATTAACGCCCAATGTAATGTATATGTCACATCACCGATTAAGTGGTAGTATTTTAGAAAAAACATCAGAAATGTGTTCTGTGTTCCACTTGGTCTGTGGTGTATTCCCCATAATTTTCCTGTAAGCAGAAATGGGTCTGGGTTCTTATGGATTAAAATATCAATCTTTATAATCATTATATGTCTTTGACTTGTGTTAAAATCAGGCATATGTTTATGTATACAATATTTATATTTTCTTAGACTTTATTTTACCTTTTTTTTATAGTACCTTTAAAAACGATATATATATTTTTTTTATCATGGACATGCAGTATACATACTCAATTACATTACTTGATTATCTGTATATGATCACTAGACATTAGTTAACACTCAACTAACAAGACTTTGCCCTTAAAGGTCTGTTAGGTGTGTTAGGTGGCCACTAGTGTTAGGTGGCCACTAGTGGTGATCCCTCTCCGCTCACCCCTCCCTTTTCAGTTACTATGGTACAGGCCTGTACTGGCCTGTATTGTGTGTAAGCGATGTAACGTCTACAACAGCATCAAGTATCCAAGTGATGAGGTTCTTTGGTAGATTTATGTATTTTTTTATTTAGTATTTAGTTATTTAGTGTGTAAATGTAAAACTAGGTCATAGCTTGCAAGTAAATGTAATTTCTCATTGAACACAAAGATGTATTAAAGAAGGCACACCGACTTATCATAATCCCCATCATATGGAAACTATAGTGTAGCCATTTGCTACTCTATTTTACCCTGCAGGAGTATATGTCAGCTTCCAAGGTAGGGTTAAGCTTCTAGGACACATATATAATGCCACTGTATGTTGATGTGTGGAGCTACGACTGTGCAGCAGTTTATGTCTGCATCTGAGAGAGGGTTAAGCTTCTATGAAATTTATATATACGGACATGCTGTGTGTGGAGGAGTGGAGCTCTATTTGTGCAGCAGTTGATGTCCGTGTCCAAGAGAGGGTTAAGCGTCAATGACACTTATAGTATTCAATGACACTTATAGTATAACACAACGGTGTGTGGGAAGAGCTCCTGCACAGTTGTTGATTTTGATGTCCATGCCTGAGGGGTTTAAGCTTCTTGGATACAAAGTATGATTCCACGGTGTGACACATTTCATATACAACATGGGTCATTATAAAGCTCTGACACAACACAACCCCACTCCTTCCAACAACTCCCTGAGGTAGATATAAAGCGCTAAATCTAAGGTAACAAAAACACAACAATTCTTATTTCCACGGGACAATATAGTTGTTGGCCAGTGACAGGTTTAATGTTGGTGACAAAGTCGAATCCCACCTGACACAAATGAGACATGTAACATGTAACATGCTATTCAATTGATATTGAATCATGTCTTGTACATCATAATGCACCATGGGATGTTTTGTTGGTAATACACCACCCTTGTGAAATCTTAAATAAACGTGAATACACTGTAACAAAACTACTTTGCAACATCTTCATGAGAAACACTGTTTCTTTCTATCACAACAATGACTTCACGATTGATTTCACAATTGATTCGTAAACAATGGCCAAAACAACATTACTAACAATGCAATAACTAACATTCCAATGCTCCTATGTTTCCAAAATGAAGGTGGTCATTGTAATGGGATGTCATGATGTACAAGCCCTGTAGTCTATCTTAAGATACATTAGAGTGGTCCTGCAAATTATAGATTTAAGACCTGTAACATTTCATATTTTTTCAGGTCCTGAAAAACAGGAATACATCTCACAAATATTCATAAAGAAAATCTAGATCTATTGCCCATACATAATGTGTCTAAAGTTTGTGCATCCTGAATATACATCACAAGAACAACTAATGTACCAGTACTTCAACAATCAATACAGTATCTTATGTGCAAAGTGTAAATGTCATCAGATTTTTCCTTCTTGTTGTGTGAAACAAATTAAAAGTCCAGCTAGTCAGTAAAAAAACCATTCATAAGGGTGAATAAGTGGACCTGCTGCAGTGTCAGGATGGACCAGTGAAAAATCTGTGCTGACCCTCTGGTCCCTGCTGCTCATCTATCTCTCACTACTGTCCACTGATAGATACCCCCCTCGCTGATTTATGGGCAAAAAAAATGTCACAGTGGAATGGGCTTTTGATAAAATTGTTGAGGAGATTCAGGGCCAATAAATCCTGATCTTTACATTCAGGTTGCTGGCTACTTTCACATTCTGGTACCATCAATAATAGAGCCACCTGAACATGACAACAAATCAATAACTTTACAATATTCTGGGGTAGTTTTGAAAAACAGTAACGTTTATATTTAGAGAAAAGCAGCGGTTATTCTTCACGATGGAAAGAAAACTGTTACGAGATGGTCCAGGTTAAAAACTGTTGAGTTTATATTCCTGTCTTGAACGAAAATAACACCCTTTCCATATTTTAACAATAATAATCACAAAATCTGATTAATATATTGTTGATAAAACAATATATTTCTTCCATATTCATAGGGGGTGAAACGTATATTAGCTGAAACTGTGAAAAGTGTTTGTGTAAAGTAAAGGGCATTTAGCAGACGCTTTTGTCCAAAGCGACTTACAATCAGTACATTTGTGGGGTTTGACATATGGACAGTTGGAGGAGGGGTATCAAGGGGATCGAACCGCCGACCCTACAGTTAGTGGACAACCCACTCTGTCCACCCGCTCTATCCACGGAGCTACTGCCGTCCATGTGTGTGTGTATGTGTGTGTGTGTGTGTGTGTGTGTGTGAGAAAGATATCTAGTGTGTGCGTGTGTGTATTTGTGTGTGATCTAGCATGTGTTTGTGTGTGATCTAGTGAGTGTGTTTGTGCGTATGGTCTAGTGAGTGTGTTTTTGTGTGATCTAGTCTGTTTGACCTAGATTCTAGTGTGTCAGAATCAGAATCAGAATCAGAAACAGTTTTATTGCCAGGAAGGATTT
Source organism: Phycis phycis (assembly GCA_900302335.1). Lineage (NCBI taxonomy): Eukaryota > Metazoa > Chordata > Actinopteri > Gadiformes > Phycidae > Phycis > Phycis phycis. Next base: position 16,229 of record OMKQ01051721.1, read on the forward strand.
TACACTAACAAATAATTTATTTTGATGTAGAAGGTGCATAAACAAACAAACCAAACCAAACAGTGACTATAATAGTATATACAATGTCAACAATGTAAACAAACACAAACATAAAGTGCAAGATGACGGATGTGCAAAAAAGATAAGTGAAAATTGATAAAAGTTATAAAGAGTGTAACAATTCTGTATTATTGTAATGCAGATATTCAAGGGCGGTGGAGGGATTGAGTGCAAGGGTGCAATGAGTCAGTGACATTGTCAGTGGGGGAGGCGGGGAGGTGGGAGAACTTGTTCATGATCCCAACTGCAGCAGGGAAGAAACTGTTCATGTTCAGTTTTGGTCCTGATGGCCCGCAGCCTCCTGCCAGATGGGAGAGGGTTAAAGAGTCTGTGACTGGGATAGGAGGGGTCGGTCACAATCCTACCTGCATGCCTCAGAGCCCTGGAGGTATGTAGGTCCTGAAGGGATGGAAGGTTTCAGCCAATCACCTTCTCAGCAGAGCTGAGTCTGTGATCTGAAGTGTGTGTTTGTAATCTAGTGTGTCTTTGTAGGTGTGTGTGTGTGTGTGTGTGTGTGTGTGTGTGTGTGTGTGTGTGTGTGTGCATGTGTGCGTGTGATTTAGACTATAGTGTGTGTTTGTGATCTAGTCTCTGTGTGTACCACAACACATGTCCCAGCAGACTGAGTCTGACAGGGCTCCTCAGTCAGGATGATTCAATGCCATTGACAGGAAGACAATTTAAAAGTTTGCCCTTAAAAAGGAGCTGATAAGTGACGGCATAAAAATATGTCATTTGCAGTGGAGAAAAAAATCAGGGTTTTGTTTGTGATTAACATTTATTACAGAACTGAATGGGAAACCTCATACTTCCATGCACAAGAGCTGCTATATGTATGCAATTGGAGCAAGATAACACCCTATATTACCATTTTCATCATATATTCCATGTGTGTACCTGAACATAAAAGAGGACAGACATACAAAAGCAGACACGGACGCAGAATGTTTTTCTGTTGAATTATTTTCAGCATTTGTAAGTGGCTGATGTGAATACAAAGGAGGAGTCCTGGAGAAGTCCTCCTTCCCATTATCC
>OMKQ01051883.1:2677-14150 GCA_900302335.1 Phycis phycis
GGGGAGGCGAGGCTGAATGTCCGAGAAAGAAAATGGGGTCGCTCAATTCTGTACATCAAGACCGTTTAGCCTTAATATCGACATTCACGTCCGTTTACAGCAGATGAAAACATTAGCACTAAGAACGGACGTAAAATGGCCCGATAAAAATCGAGGCCTCTGAGAGGATTAGGAGTAACTGGTGTAGGAAACGTTAAAGACGGCAGTAAAATCAAACAAAAAAAAACCTAAAAAGGAGCTTGAGTTATATCTGCCATGGCCCATTGAACACAACACATGTAAAATGGGGTTTCATTCAACAGTCCAAACGGCAGACAACGACTTGGTAATCGTGGCTGTGAGGAAACACGGACAGGAACGATCTGAAACACCTCCAGTTGAGTCGTGAACATCATGAACCCAAAAATCCTCAAACGACCAATTCCCACTGGCGATTTTACGCCAGAAAGCCCACACGCAATTACCCTGCACCATGGACTCCCCCTGGAATAGTCTCCCGCTGGCAAGATTTGGTGGTGCTAATTTGCATTTGTAAACAGTAAAAAAAATAAAAAAGGGGGGGTCCCTAAAAGCCATTAGGGAGAGACGGCCCTTACTATGTCACTTCCAGAGAAGGAGGAGAGGGAACAGGAGGAGGAGGAGGAGTGGTGCTGGGGACTGGGCAGGGAGACCGGGGAGGGTGAGGGGGAGTCAGAGCTGGTGGGGGACGACGAGTCCCGCTGGTCGTCCATGGAGGCCAGCATTAAGCGGGAGAAGTCTTGTTCACAGCTCTGGATGTCTGCAGAGGACATGAAGAGATGATGAGGCTCTGTTCACAGCCAGCGTTGAGCCGTGGTGGGGCCACACGGGTTCTCTGTTCCCTTTGCAAAGAAATTACTTTGTCCTTTTTTTCCCCTTTGAGCAATGCTGTCAAGTACAGGAAAATGAACCCCACACACCACTTAGAATAAATGTTTCTGTTAAACGCAGCATGATATCACTTGATTATGGAAAATTCGAAACTAGAATGACATTCAAACGTCAGACTTGCTAATCACTCCAACAATTGCCATTAGCTGCAATGAAGCTCCAACATTTGGTAGAATCAAAAGACTTTCCACTAATACTATGGTTACAAATCATTGGAACCGACAACGCAATGCTTTGTATTAACACTGATTACGCGTCAAATTGCATAACCCAAGGCAATGCACAACACAACATTACCATTGCTTTCCAGTTTAGCATACTGCTTGGCACCCCATTTCTTGATGGTCCAATCCCGGTAGGCCAGCACCTCTGGGCTGACCTTGATGATGCGCCCCAGCGTGCTGCAAGCAGAGAAACGCACGGCGGAGCGGTCAGACCGCTGACGAGTTCAGCGAGAGCACCTGAGCCTGCGGCCCCACGGGAGACGGGAGGGGCACTGACCTGTCGTACTCCTTGTTGGGGTAGGCCCGCGCCAGGGGGGACACGCCGTGGCTCAACACCATGTAGGCAAAGTCAAACACCTGCTTGACCTGCAGCACGCCGTACGAACTTCGGCCCACGTCGTTATCTGTAGAGGCGCGGTCAAAAATAAAAACAAAGCGACATCGGTTTCATCAAAATCTGACCGCAATTTCTCCAAATGCTCTACAGATTTCTTAAACCCAGAAGTTGAATGCACAAGCAAAACTCTTTGGTACCGGTAGCCACCATGAGACACCATGTAAATCACTTTGTTGGCACCAATTCCACAGCCATAGTCAGCTACTCACAAGTAAGAAAAGATTTGACCCGATCGTCGAGCATCTCGCCATGTCCCGCACCAATCTCACCTGGCTGTACCGGGTCCTCTATGCAGAGCATGGAGGGCCTGTTGCCGTTGCCCATGGACTGGGTCAGCTCCTCCTTGGACTGGTAGCTGCCGCCGTTCTTCACGCGGATGGCCATCTTCAGGTAGTTGAAGTCGCGGCCGTAAAGCTCAAAGAACTCGATCAGCAGGATGCCCAGATTGATGTTGGCGCGCCGCGTGTCGATACGCGGGTGCAACTGGGACCGAAAAAAAATTAAGTGATTCAAGTATTAACGGCACTATCGATTTGTGTCATCTTGAATTGTACGCAAGAACTGTATCATTTGTCTCTTTTCCTCTAGTTCCAATTCGTGAACCAAGCCCCTTTCAAAATTGTGGTTCCACTTAAGATAAGTGGAATGTGGTATTCTAAATACAATTAAATAGCAAAGCGATTGGACGGTTTGGTGCTCAAGTTCTTCTTTTCCAACTTGGTGTACAGGATGCATGGTCGTGTACCTGCAGGAAGCTGATGGCCATCAGAATGAGGCTGTAAGAGCTGATGCCGCCGGTGAACACCTCGTTCAGGTCCCTCTGGAGCAGGAACTGCTTCAGCACGAAGATCAAGGCTGGGAGGGCCGTGTACCGCTGGAGGAACAGCCATAGGCAAATTACTCCAAGATGACCGACAACTACGTTTAGTCCACCCTGTTCGGGTTAGGTTAGATACCAAATGGAAAACAAAATGGCAGTCTGCCCATGTCGTACAGAAGGGCTTACTTTGAGGTAACCCTTGATGAGCTGTGCGGCCCTGACGGCGGTTTCCACGTTGAAGCTGATGTCCACCTTCACCTCCGTCTCGTGATCCGTCAGCTTGATGATTGGTACCTGACAGCGAGGCCATGAGACATTAGGATCACCAATAGTAACTAAATGACTATTCAAATAACTGACAGTATTCAAGTATCAAGTCGATATCCCAAGCAAATCATAGTAACGGCCCAGAAGTCAGCTCTAGAGTTATGGTGAAGAGGCAGAACCTGGCAGTAGATCTACGTACGGCCCACTGTGGATTACGTATGGCCCACTGTTTAAAACCATTAAATGTTTACCAAGAAATTATGTCCTCCAGTAGAGGCAGGTAGAACTGTCTAGTGTTTCGATTCAATCAGTGTTCATTCAATTAACGTTAGGAAACCAGTGGTGCAGAAACACAACTTAATCCTTACCAAGTGAAGGGCAAAATGGGGGAATTAAATGGCTTGAAATATGTTGGACCTGCTTTGGCTATACCGTTGCACAGCACACAACTCCCCGTCTTCCATATACGAGGTTGCAGATACAGGAGACATGCAAACATGTCTGTGCGCAAAGAAAAAACTAGCGTGACTAACCGTAGCTTTGTCCAAAACCTTGATGGGGTGCGGTCCGGCAATGTTGTGTTTTCTTAGGGCCTGTTCAAGCTCCTGGAGTGGGGGGGTGTCCCACTTTCCAAAGACCACCAAGTCAATATCACTGGAAAGAGAAAATGCAAAAAAGATATTAGATGCACAGGCAGACTAGTTTGCCATATTCAAATTTACTTTTGGGTTAATGCAGGGACGCCAAATAGTAAGATAAATTGTTGTGCAAATGACCGTAACTACCATCAAAATAATACCTTCTTGAACACAATCAATTCAAACAATGATCATTTCATAGAGAGCTGATGGACATAGCAATCAACGAACCTTGTTGGGAGGTAGAGACCAGTGCTAAAGCTGCCAAATATCTCCACCTATAACGAAAAAACATTTTTAATCTGAAGCTACTCAATTCATTTCCAGTGAGGCACACTGCTTACTCCAATACATTCAGGTCAGCCTCGTTAAAAATAGTGTAATTTAGTCTCAGCTAAAGCATTTGATATCACACAACACAAAGAGGGCCTGGAATAAGGCACAAAACCTCCTATAAAAATGCAGGACATTTGTTGTCAATTAGCAATGTAAAGATGATAAGCACCATTAAAAAAAACTGAATAAACCATTCACATCATGTATGGAGTTGTATGAAAACCTGGAAGTCTACCAAAGAATGTAAAGTATACACATGGTTGAAGCAGTAAACTGTTCTTAAGAGTCGGTAAACAAAAAAATATTCAATATGAAGAAAAAAAAAAATGACTTGTCCTATAAAAAGTAAACACTTAATTCCCATGCAAGTTCTCATGAAGCAGTGTTTACACCGAGTCTGCAGTGTTTGGTTCTGTAGTGTAAACCAGGCTTAAAGCGTGGACAGCCAGACTGATTGCTGAACAGGACGGTGGCCTGTATAGTACACACAACTCAAACCATTGACCCAAACACAACAGAATGTGGTCAGACAGTGGCCGTTCCGATAACTGATCAATAAACTTAAAATGAGGCAGAAAACGTATTTATCCAACTAGAAAAAGAGAACACTCATGCTTCAATATTGTAGCAAGAAAAGAATCTTGAAAAACAGACAGACACTCTAAACACTTGAGCCTATACAGCCACTATGGAAGGACTTGACTGATGTGCCTTGGCATGTAGAGTGACAGACCAAAAGGGAACAGTTGAAACTAACATGTTTGTATCCTTGCTTTCCTTAGTGTACATACACTATTCAACGACAAGTGGACATTAGGGGCAAGAGATGAGTGTGGACATTGCGGCATTGAATTGTGCTGAACTGGGCATGAAGCAGTGAATATGGCTTGAGAAATTGCAATGGTCAAAGCATTGTAAAGAAACCAACATTTTCCCCAAAAGGCAGAAACCAAGCACTCATAATTAGGCTATACCATCATAGGTTATTGAAATGCTCAGCCTTCAAATATTAGCCATGGTTCTTCTGTTTCAGGGCCCTACAGCGATATCCCTTCATACAAGAAGAGACACATCTCCAACTAATGTCACTTCTAAACAGTCAGACCTCTTGGTCAGTTTGAAGGTTGAGGTTTTAGCCTCGCTGTGCATTTGATTAATTATGCAATACTATGCATACATTTACAAAGTTCCTCTAATAGACAATGAGTCCATGACTGAGCAGTCGTTTTACTCAGAATAAAACCGCCTGAGGCACAGCACTAGCATCAGACGGGGAACTGGATAAGAGCCAAGGTTTCTGGTCTGAAGCCTGCCTAATGACACTCACTCGGGACGTGGGCCACAAGTCCTTGATGACTCCTTCAATTCTGTTCACCACATTCCTTCTCATTGCCTCTTCCTCTGGGCGCGGTGACATGAAGTTGAAAAAGTCCACGATCTCCTCGTGAAGACTGTTAAAGAGCAAGAAATGACATCTCATTATCCACAATGTTAACATGCATTGGAGAAAGATTGGAGACGAACGGCTTGGGAATTTGTTTGACATGCATGGGTAAACATTTGTCTACTCAGTAGACAATACTTGGAGTCAGTAAGATCAATAATTGAACGTGCCCAGCACACATAAATGAGCTTACACCGGCGATGAACACGTGAGTACAAATCACACCTAACCATTTAACGAGGACACACACACACACACACACACTTACCCATTTATACCAGGGCTGTACCGCCTGGTCTTCCATAAGCTACACGAATCCGTGTAGTTCCCATTACAGCTGCTGGACAGGAAATGGTTGAGTCCGTGAAACGTGTTGGCCCTGTTGAGATGCCTCCTGCGCCCAGAGGAGTGTTGGTGGTGCTGATTGGCGTGGTGGGTTTTAAGTCCCGTGGGGGTGTGGCTGCCGGAGAGATGCATGCTGCGACGATGACGTTGCTGAACATTGTTAAAAGGCGGAGGAAGATGTTGCTGTCTAAGATTGTTCACGTTGAACTCGTGTTCGCCGTAGTGTAAAAACTGTTTCACCTCCTCCGCCAAGTTAAGATTGTCGGCTTGTAAAGACGAGTTGCAGGGCGAGGACCCCTCGGCCTCTGAGTCCAGAGAGGAGGAAGACGGCGACAATGAGCCCTTTTTGCCAATACTTCTCTCTCCCTCGCTGCCTTGCTTAACCAATTTCCCAATTCCAACTCCAGGTGGAGGTACGCTTTTACAAAACTCACTGTTTGAGGCCGACGAGTTTCCGTTCAGCGTCCGACAGTCGCGTTGTAGGTTAATGCTGGAGTTCTCCCGAAATCCCTGAGACCTTTCCCAAATGTGCATCCACAAGGAATTGGCAGGTACCTTCTGCTCCGGCTGTATCCAAGGGGCCCTGGGATCCATTGAACTTGATATTACAAGAAATGTATCTACAGAAACAAACGCTTCATGTCGGTTGATGGGTTTGATTTGAACGCAGCTTGCCCAACTCCACTCCCCTGTAAACCAATATGGCGCACCCAGCAGCACGGACGAGCTACGGCGCATGTGCATGGGATTTAAACCTTTAAACACGCCCCCTTTTTCAGGACGTGAGGGGAACGACCCCCCTCTGCTATTGGTCGTTGGTCCTGGGACGTTACATGTAACGTTTCACCGTTTAAAGACATTCCTCGATGGGTATATTTTACCCCTGAACAAAAATACTAGACTGTGTGTGCAAATCCAGACAGCGTCGGTCGAGTTTTCATTAATGTATATTGTCGCGCGTATGCCAATCATGTTGCATGCATACTAGTGATGCGCGGTTAAGACGTGTTGTGATTGATTTGACCGCATATTGCTGATTGCAGCCGGCTGCTTCATGAGCCGCCGTTCTGAGAGGAGGCTGAACAAGTAGTTTGTTCTGGGTGGTTGCTGGGGTGTTCCGGGTGCTAGTTTCGAGTTGTCTATGCAAGTTTGGAAAGAGTATGTCTAATGAAATAATAGTTTTTCTAAACAACAGTTTATTTATATTTGTTTGTGTGTATGTGAAGAACATTTAAAGTGATCACTTGTCGAACAGTATAAATACAATTGCTTCCAAAATTGAGATGGCGAGGTCACTCGCCATAAAGGTGTTGTACACTAACAACGCTATTACTGAGAAGAATCCCAGGTACATGTATGTGGGGGTTTGAGTTTACATACTTAAAAACTATATAGTAATTCAGTATATTTGGATAGTAAGGTAGTATATAATAGTGAGGAATGATTTAGTCAGATAAGAGTAGACAACACAGTTTAATGTGAAAAATATATCATCATATCTGACCTTTTCAATATACTACATATTTACAAAATATTTGTTATACATTTCTTATCCGTGATGGTTGTCTTAACAGAAATCCATAGCACGTCAAAATTTAACATGTACAAAGAACTTTCAAATTACCTGAGGAAAGCAACCCACTCTAAACATGCCTGCATGGCGTCTGCAGAAGTCAATAGCTTAATATAGACCATAGAAGTAGTGACCAGAACAAAATGTAGCCACACAAAAAAAGGTGTAAAAGACAATTAAAAAAAAGTCTTAAAAACTTCCAACATTATCAAGAAAATTTAAGACAATTAAGTGACTTGTTTTAAAACGTGTTGAGAACAGGCAGACACCGTGTACAAAGGTGGAACTGTTTTGACTTTCAAAGTGCCATTTTAACTTTTTCCTTGTGGAAAGCGAGGTGTGACGATGGATGTTTCCTTTGATATCCTTGAATTGTCAACTCATGCCTGGCTGCTGATTAGCTGAGTAGTTGCCCAGCTGACGTTACCTGGTGTAGTACGTGAGTGACTGTGAACACTATTGTTTGCAATCAAATGTAGATGTCATTCAACACTTAAGATCATCAGTTTTGCGAGTGATTCCGAAAACGTTTTTTCTTTTTCGTGTTCAATCTTCAAGTTGTATAGATGCTTTATTTGCCAGTGCTTGGCAATCACCATGCCTGTATGCCATTTAATATTTTTTTTACATTAAACCCGGATTGTGTAGTGGCTACACTAAACAAAACCTTATTGCCATTTATATCTTAAGACTACACCACTCCCCCCCCCTCCTTTCACAGTCTGCAGTAGTCAGTGCACGCCTGTCTTCTCCTGGCTGTCGACCTGTCTGCAGACAGATGCTAACTGGTTGATACAGCTGGTGACCGCCGGTGGGACGCTGTGGCTTGTGTCTCCTCTCCATGCGGCCAGGGCGGCCAGCACTTGCTTCGGGTGGCCAGGAGACAGGTCGTGGATGCAGTACACGGCCGCCAGCTGAACCTCCCAGGGCACACCTGCACGGTCGTCACAGTCGTCACTCATCCATTGTTGATTCACAACTGAATTAGTGAATTACTTTACAGATTTGTCTCGGCCATTTCTAGGTTGTATATGAGAGTAGAGGAGTATGTTGTGAACTATCCAAGATATTTGGCCCAAGACAAACAAGTACATTTTGCATTCATTACATTGGCAGGAAATGAATGCAAAACATATGCAAGTGTCTTCTTGTCAAAGGTTTCTTTTGCTTTTACTCTCGTCGACAGGCATACACAACTGAACATTCCACTATGGGTGTCAAATTTCATCCCTCAAAACATAAACATTATCTTCAATTCAGCTATTCCCCACACCCCAGGGATGTAGTCCTAAAATACTGTACAACTACAGCTGGGAACAGTGCAAGTGCCCTGTGCCCCTGACACTGATGCCAATTCCCTGCAGAGATTACACTTTGACCAAATGTGGAGCCACAATTTGGCATGAGTCTATGTTCCTTGGCTTTGAAATTGCCTTTTTTTTCCCATTAATGTCAGAGTTATGTTCTCATTTAACCCTTTTTCATACAAGTCAGAACACCCACCAAGTGGCAGGGCTGATTAAAGCATTTCATGTCGCCTACCTTCATCGTTGCAGTGTCTAACAAACGTATTGATGACACTGATGACGGTCATCACAGATGGATGGCTTTTTTCTTTGATTCCTTGTTGGGCCAATCTCCCTAAATGGAGAAAGAGACAACAACACAGATTTGGTGATGGATCGTTTTACGGTGAAAACAAACAAAAGTGGATAAAAAAAGGAAGGTATAACAGACCTATGAGTCTGAGGACAGTGGAGACCGTGATATCAGAGATGAGCTTCGGTTGATTATTAAGTTGAGTCACCCAACCATTCATCAGCGGCCATAGCTCTTGCCTGAAAAAAAATAAAAACACATCAGGGCACTCATTTTCAGGTTTGTTGTATATGAGTTGAAACTGAGGTAAAACGGACGATGTTTACTCACCCCAATACTTTCTCATAGGTCCACTTCCACTTCTTGTGTGTGCACAGAAGGTCCAGCGTGAAGACGTGCTCCCATGCCTCACCACTTAAGTCATCCCCGTGCTGCTTGTGTTTGTTGAACGAGAGGCTTGCCCCACTGCGAACCTCCGACAGCGTTTGGGAGATTAGCTGCTCCACATCACAGGGAGGGCTCTGTAAACACACACACACACACACACACAAAGAAGGCTCTAATCACTGATGCACTCTCTGGTCAACTCTGGTGTCCCGCAGAGCTATTTCTTAAGGCTCCTGCTGTTCTCCTTGCACACTAAATCCCCTGGCTCTGGAATAGCCACCTAGGATACTTGTTGCAAAATCACTTGGATTTAACACATTTAATTTACATTATGTATACAGTTACAGGTGCATGTCAATTAATTAGAATATCATCGAAAAGTTAATCTATTTCAATCATTCAATTCAAAAAGTGACTCATTATATAGATTAATTACACACAGAGTGTGTGATTTTCTAATGAAAACCCAAAAGTCAATATCTCAGAAATTAAAACATTACATAAAACCAATAAAACAAATTGATTTTTAGTACAGAAATGTTGGCCTACTGAATAGTATGCCCATGTACTGTACTGTATATTCACTCAATACTTGTTGCTTGTGCACCTTTTTCTACCACTTGTTCCTCCCACTCAACTTTCCATTAATATGCTTGAATACAGCACTCTGGACAGCCAGCTTCTTTAGCAATTGCCTTTTGTGGCTTACCCTCCTTGTGGAGGGTGTCAATGACTGTCTTCTGGACTAGTCAGCAGTCTTCCCCATGATTGTGTAGCCTACTGAGTAAATTAGCTGATCAACATGAGTCTAAAATATTGAACTTTTCACAATATTCCTATATCCATCTATCTATATAAGAATCTATATAATATACGAGTTTAACGTTTTTAATATTGAATTACTGAAATAAATTAACTTTTCGATGATATTGTAATTCATTGAGATGCACGTGGGTGTGTGCATATATTTATACATACATATATATATATATATATATACACATATATATATATATGTTTTTTGTTTTACTTTGATTTAACAGACACATACATGCATGGGGCTGTTACAGATGTGATAAAATAAAGATATAAATGCTAACATTCTATTGAAATGGTAACTTTACCTTATCCCAGTCAAGGTAAGCCGAGAGGCAGTCGAGGATGTCTCCTTGTGCCTTTAATTTGGTGACAGTGTGTATGGCCTGGCAGAGTTTACCCTTTTGCGAAAGGACACAGGGCCATGTTGTCACGATAAACAGAATAAGCTTGGAAGCATCTTGGATATCTGAAAGAAAACCCCAAAGAAAAAGCACTCAAAAACAAGTCTTCCTTAGTGTCTCAGATGTTTTTGACTTATTCGGTGAACAAAGCTCGCTCAGGAACAGAATCCATGTGCTATTTGAAGAATACAACCAAGGTGTTTTACCTTCCCGGAGAATGCTGTAGGCTAGGATATGTGCTCTCTCCCAGTCTCTCCGCTGTCGGCAGATCCCGGCATACACCCTGCATAGAGCCTGCATCTGTTCTCCCCTGAGGGTTGACCTCTCCGTCTTCAGCTTGCTCAGGATTGCAGAAAGCATATCATCTGCTGTAGACTTCGGAGAAAAAAAGTGAAGAATATTCACAGCAGGAAAGAACCATACCTCGCCCCCAGCACGAGTGCAAAGAAATGCACGTAACACGCTCTCCTACAGTTAGCATGACCATGCAATTTTAATAAATGAACACTGTATTAGCAATTGTTTAAGTGAATGTTAATAGACTTTTGTAGGCCCCGCAATCACCCATTTACAATTATTTTTAAGTTTGCTTGTTAACAGTCCACATTTAATCATTTAAATGATGACATTCTTCAGACCCTCCCTTATAGATGGTGGTTACAGATGAGCAGCGAAGACAGGGAGACTAACCCATTTCCTTCGAGATAACTCCGCGATGACCTCCTTCTCCTCATCCCTCAGCACGGCCTTTTTGGACAGGTTTCCCACATGCAGGTGGCATTTGATTACCGGCAACAGGTCAAAACACTGCGATGCGATTTTCTCCAGGGAGTCGGCTATCGACACTCCGGCCCCAGGCTCTTCCCCTTCCGTCGATCGAGAGTTCATGTTGTTTTGAAGTGTTTCTGGTGCTGACAGCTGATTCGGTGAAGTGGTGTCATCCGAAAGGGCCGAGGCACCGGAGTGATCGGCGGACCCTCGGGAGCAGTCATCCAGCCGGAGGCATTTGGCACTTTTGGGTTGGGGCAGATCGTCTGCAGTCCTCTTCAGCCCCTTCTGCTCCCTCTTACTGAAGGCGGTGGATGAGGAGCTGACGGTCTTGAAGCCGGACATCTGGCCGAGGACGGCCGCGTGGGCGGCGGTTCCGCTCTCCACGGAGGAAACGGCGAGGCTGACGTTGCCCCGGAGGATGCTCAGCGTCCTGGCGCGCGCCGACATGTCCGGGTACATGGTGTCCAGGATCCTCATGGAGTTTTCCTGGGAGGGGCTGCAGGAGGAGCCGGAGGGGGAGCTCACGGCGGATGAGGGCAGGCG
>OMKQ01051980.1:6114-18164 GCA_900302335.1 Phycis phycis
GGGTTGAAGATTAAAAGTCACACACACAAAGAAAAAATGAATATGCCCTCTGTAAGTTTATGCAACAAACCGGTCTTTACATAGTTTGTCTCATTTGTACTCATTTGTACGTCTGCTAAACGCGTCTGCTAAATGCCCTAAATGTAAATGTAAATGTACGTTTACAAATGTTTTTGACGTAAATGAGAGGGAGGGGGAGGTCGACTTCGGACGTTCTGACACTTGGGTATGTGTCGCTCTGCCGGCCCGGGCGCAAAGCGCCTGCAGCAGTGAGGGCACGTGACCGGGTCAGAGCCTTTCTGGCCCGATTGACCCGCCTGGTGCGTGTTCCTATCGGACACCTGCTGACTGCCAGTGCACTTCTTCACCCGGAAAGAGAACAAAACAAACACAACACCAAAATAAGCTTGAGAACGTATTGACAGCGGATTGCAGTTAGGTCACATCAATGATATGCCATATGAGGTCCCTACCTCATAACCGACACTCGTGCCACCGTATCGCCTGATCTTCTCCATGTCTGTTCCTTGGATCCTGTGTTTGAAAGAGTCGTACGGTTTGCGTTGGGACTGGTGAAGCCTTTCACAGATCGCCACGTGTCTTTCCAGTCTTGCGGGCGCAAATCTTCTTTTGCAGTATTGACAGGGACGTAGCGGGAGGCTGGCTGCCGTCTTCTCCTCCGGGACCGGATCTGCCGCTTGTGGCCCGCTGGACCGCGGGAGACCGGGCCTTTCTTTACCGCTGTGATGTTCTGCCGACCGCCCGAGCACAGAGCGCTGTTGGCCTACTCGTTCCTTTTCCTCACGGCTAGATCCATGTTGTTGTTCTTCCTTGTTTGCTCTAGCCTGACTCCATTGGGACTCTCCTCTCATTTTGGCTGATGCGTGAAGGCTCCTTTTACTTCTTTCTTTATTGTTCGATTCCATTACGTTTCTGCCCTCTTCGCCCCTTCTGTCAAGATGTCCATTCGCTCTCGTTCTGTAGTCACTGGCCTGCTCCCCTCTCCCTGGTCTCAGAGCCTTCTCCGTCATGTTGCCCTCCTGTGCGTTCCACTTGTCGCTCTTTCCTTCATGAGGATTGCTGCCACTCCTTTCTGTCCTCATGCCCGGATCTCTTCTCCTGATTGGTTCTTGCATCCATGTCTCAGAAGATTCCTTGTCATGTATGATCTTCTTCATACTTTGCGCTGCTTTCCACAGCTTGTCTTGAAGGAGTAACTCTTTATTGTGAATCGCTTTGGCCAGGCGCCATTGTTTGTCGGGCAGCCAGTCCAGATCTTGCCTGGACTGTCGGGATCTGTTAACGTCCGCGGCTCCATAGATGAGACTCTTGTGGTGCAGTGAAGCATCTCCAACAGGAGCTTTGCTACGGTGGGAGCTCTTCCCTTCGTCTCCCCTGTCCTCTGCATGACCTGGGCCGGGGTTGAGAGTTATCTTGTGGAAAACAGGCTTCAGTGGAATACCGTCAGGTACGTCTTCATCCTCAGATTTAAAGCTGACTTGATTTTTCTTGGCAGGAATACACTTTGCAGGACCGCTGTATCCAGATTGCTGATACTCCAGAGACTTGGGTTTGAAGATATTTGAATGATCCATGTTGCTGCTTGAAATTAAAACATGACACTGGCTTATATACTATATGTTACACACATGTTGTAATTTTGACTTGTATTCTAATTAATGGTATTTACAAATTCTCATTTTGACTGGTGAAAACCAAATCGCTAACGTTACTAATAAGACCTACAGATGAAATGTTAAAACGGCTTGCCATATAATTTGCACTTACCGTTAAGTTTGAAGACTCGGTTATGTTTGGAGACTTTATGTTTGTTAGACTTTAATTTGCCCTTTTGTTATCTGTTGCCTAGAAACGTGAGATTTAAATGCGCCATGTGATTGGTCTATATCTGAGTCACGTGACGTTTCTGCTTCCGCCGATAAAGTCATTGCTTGTTGTTATGTAGTACACCGCAGTCTATGTTTAGACCCAAACGTTTAAAGGTTCCCTAAAATACATTGGGTAAGATAACTCGTCGTCGTCGTTGTTGTTGTTGTTTTTCATTCATGGTATTCTACGTTTTTTTTAAATTTAATTCAGTAATTTTACTGAATGACTCCCGGCACAAGTGTATGTGGCCTTGCATGTCGCTAGCATCACAACACATGCACGGCTCACTGCACGCCTCACTGAGCAAACTGAACATTTTTTGTTCAGTTTCTTTAAACACGTTTAAACAGAATACTACATTATTACGTGGAGAAACCAATAGCTTGTTCATCGTTTGATCATTGTAATATATATTGATACATAGCTCTTTGGCACAGGGATCACTGATCTTCCTGGTCAGGCTCTTTTGAGATGCGACATGAATGTTCTGTACTGGCAATTAAACACTTATGATTAGAATATGATAGGTGTTCACGTTTCAATAACCACCACACGAAATGAATAGCCTGCCACTCATTTTGTTTGGAAATTGTTCTTATGATCTGACTTTTCAAACAAACTTTCCACTCCACTTGTTTTGCTTCCATGGATGATGTGTACCACGACTAAACCTGTCTAATTTTATGTATTATAAGATTGAGAGAGGCTATGCATCCCATCATACATCATTTCCTTGTTTAGGCACACTATGTCGTGTGAAGACCTCCTTTCTGTGGATTATGAAGTATTTGGCAGAGTGCAAGGTGTATTTTTTCGAAAGTATACTCAGGTAGGTTAACGAAGCGTAAACCAAAGCACATTATTATATGATAACATTATTTCCTTAATCTATCAATTAGACTATTTGTTCTTCAACTTGATGGCTTTCTGGATTTCCTTGTCAACATCAATTGTCTTCCATTTTCAGGCAGAAGGTAAAAAGCTGGGCTTGGTTGGCTGGGTCAGAAACACTGAGGCGGGGACTGTTGAGGGACAGCTACAAGGCCCAAGAAGCAAGGTGATCGAGATGCGAAGCTGGCTGAGCACCACTGGCAGTCCACAATCAAAGATAATCAAAGCAGAGTTCAAGAATGAGAAGACTATTACATGTCTAGAGCATTCTTCTTTTAAAGTAGTGCGGTCGTAGGCCGGTACATTATGTGAACATTTTGATTCACAACATTTTTATTTATTTGTATTAAGTTAATGCATTGCATGGTATTTATTTACTAATAATAGGTCCAGCTAGCCTATTGTACATTGAGAAATGTAAAGTTTTCCAAACTCGAAATAGCTGCTATTTGGGACAAATTATTGAATTGAAAAGACATAATGTAATGTTAGGCTCTTCATTCGATGACAATGCTTCCCCTAATTGTATTAAGACCAGACCGTTTATGACCAGAACATGTTTTCCTTTGAATAACTCTTCTTCAACCTCCACCCCCCCAAAATGTACATATTCTAGAAGATAATTATATAACTTCTTATATGTACCTCAATCATTCAAATAAAAACAAATTGCAACACCATGCTACACTTGATTTGCGGTCAACCTTTAGCTTAGCACGATTGTACCCCAAATCGGGTAAAAATGCACACCTGAGCTACCAAAGGAATGAGGACATTGGCGGTCATTCGCGTCGCTAGAGGGCAGGCTAGGCAGTGCAAGGTAAACGGAAGGCTTTTTCTTTGAATGTAAACAAGCCGGTCGTGTTGACGGGTGGAATTAAAAGTCCTGGCGTTCAACGCATTTGACGTTGCTGTGGCGGCCTGTTAGCTAGCGGATCCAATAAGGTCTGTCTGCATCATTAGCGGGGGCCAGTAGCAGCGGGTAGTGTGTTTTACCTTAGTCTGTATTAACTGTACGGAAAGCAATGATAAAGTGTTTGTCAAAAGACGTCCAGAGCAAAATTCGCTCTGGAATAGCAATATCCTCCCTTGAGCAAGGCATCGAAGAGCTTGTTCTCAACAGCGTCGACGCGGGGGCGACATGTGTCGGTGTGCGAATGGACACGAAGGCGTTCAGAGTTCAGGTGATTGACAATGGGTCAGGAATGGACGTGGATAATTTGGAGCGGGTTGGAAACCGATATTATACTAGTAAATGCAGTTCTGTGGAGGACTTAGAGAATCTGACGTTTTATGGATTTCGTGGGGAGGCTCTTGCAAGTATAGTTTGTCTAGCGACACTGGTAGAAATATCATCAAGGACGAGACTCTCTGTCAAAACACACGTTAAGGTCTTCAAGAATGGGACGGGGTTGGGTGTGATTGAAGCTGGGACGTCCCGTCCCTCTGCCGGAACAACATTTACCGTTTGTAACTTTTTCCATAACATGCCGGTCAGGAGGAATCGGATGGACCCCGTCCTTGAAGCGGAGCGCATCAGACAGCGAGTCGAGGCCATCTCTTTGATGCACCCGTCTGTGTCTTTTACATTGAAAAATGATGTAACAGGAGCCATGCTGACACAACTCTCAAAAGCCAGGAATACATACCACCGGTTCGTCCAGATACATGGCTTAGGGCGAGCGCAGCAGCTTCGCGAAATTTCTCACAGTCAGGCACAGTTTGAAATAAGCGGTCACATAGGTATCGAGGGCCACTACAACAAAAGCTTACAGTTCTTATACGTCAATGAAAGACTGCTTCTGAAAACGCGACTTCACAAGTTGCTGAATTTCCTCCTACGAAAGCTTCACAGTTCAGTTCAGAAAAATGACAGCCCAGACGGGCAGTCTACAATCAGGAGTCCAAAGCACAAAAGGGGCCAGGAACTACATGCAATATATATAATAAATATTAAGTGCTGCTACTCGGAATATGACATTTGTCTTGACCCAGCTAAAACTCTCATAGAGTTTAAAGACTGGGATGGAATTTTAATCGGTATCGAACAGACTGTTCAAGCATTTCTGTGCAGAGAAAATTTGGTGGCAGAGCTCTCGCCAGAAGATTTAGACTATGTATCTCAAAACCTGCTGTGTGCAACTGGGCAAAAAGGGAAATACAGTTGCCAGGGTACCCAATCAACGACAAGAGAGGCCTCGCTTCACCATCCTGTTGGCAGTACACTTTCATCCGGGCCAGTTCATCGCAAGCTTGTGGTAGACGGTGCGCTTGAAGACAGTGTCAGCCAGACGCATGTTCAAGATGAGATCTCAAACATCAAAGCTCGAGAACAACATGAGGGGGACACTGGCGCAACGGCGATGGAGACGAAACAAAATGAAAGGCCGGCAAGGGGCGACGCTGGTGCGCACGGTGTCGGTCCCATGAGCACGGTGGCCCGGCTAGATGGCGGTAAAATGGAAGACAATGGAGAGGGAGATGTTTGTCACACTGACAAAGGTGGCAGTGTTACAGCATCGCCAGACATTCCCCAAGAAACAGCTGTGCATCAAATTGTGCCTCATCAACAGAGTCCGAATAGAGATGGACAATCTGTAGAAATGTTCAGAAAGATCGGTCTAGCAGATGCATACATTCATGAAAGTCTGCAGGCTCAGAGCCGCGATGATGGGCTAATGTTTTGCCAGCCATTTTCAACAAAAACACTCACACAGAACACAGACTTGGTGAAACGCAAATTGTCCACAGTGGACTTTGTCCAGTCCGGTCGGAAAGTACACATGGGTGATGGTTATAACATCCCGTCGAAGGTCCCCAAGGTTTCCTGTTGTAAGAAGTTATCATTGTCCAAGGAACCTGCGTCTCTGGACAGGTTTCGAAGCACATACGGCAAGCCTATAGGACAGAAAACTCTGTCTATCGTAGCTGCTAGTAGCCACAAGCTACCTCATCCCAGATTGCCTCAGACTGGTGACATTTTTGTCCCTGGCCAGGACTTCCCTTTTGCTCAAAAGGAGGCTGAAAATACAGACATCCCAGAGTCCATAGTAATTCAGAGCGACTGTCATAGCCCACCTACATCCTCTATGTTCACCAAGCTAAAACCAGTCTCGAACAAAAATGGTGCAGTTTCTCTGGCAACTAAACTTAGCCATTTAAAACAGAAACTAGTGAGCATGCCAAGCCAAAGCACACATCAATCTGAAGATACAGACAACACCGAGATCGCCGTCCAAAATGCCAATAGCAGCTTTTTTCCCGGCCGGCCCTGCAGTGGGCCTACAGCACCAATGGATCCAGCGTCTTCCCCGCATGGCAGTGCAAGTCCTGAGCTAGCGACCGGGCAAGAGGGCTCGACGTCCGGTGACTGGCTCGACGGCTTTGACGACACAGTGGGCAAGACGGTGTACGTCAACAGAGTGACCGGACTGAGCCGATACGATGTGCCGGCCGCGGGAGACGCCCGGGTCTGCTGCACGTCGGACATCACGAGCATGGCGGTGAACGTTGTCACGGACACAGGTCAGTGGGTTCGGGTCTTGACCTCTGTGTGGGTCACGATGCCTTGAGAACAATGGTGACATTTCACGTGAACAGTGGGTGGGAATATTTTACTGTGATGCTGAAGCTGAGAGTGTTTGATGTATCAGGCCCATGCAGTGGCCGTTTCCGGGCTTAAGAGTTTTAATGCTTGTATTCGTGTCCGTGCTCTTGCCTAATCTCATCCCTGAAACATAGGGTTGGAATATAGATGTTACCCATTTCAGATGGAGCTAGTCTTGCCATTCCTTCCCAAAACCAAAGACAAAAGAGTAGTCAGTTCAGGGGCTGACAATGGAGGTACCGCCTTGATTTAAAACCTTAGTCGGTCATTGGGTTCAACAGCCACAATCCCTCCATACAGTGCATTGTGTTTTCTCTATGTGTGATATTCTCCATATCTGTTTCTACAGGAAATATTCTGGAGAACTCGCTTTCCTCCATGTACTCTAAATGGAATAACCCTGTGTTTGTCAGACCTCCAGCGGTAAGCTGAAAGTTCGTTTTGCTAATGTGATAAACTGAAGAACTCACTATCATGTGCATGACTGTTGTTGACCATTAAAATACAATGGAACTTGAAAGTGAAAATACAGTGCTGTACTCACCTATGCCTATCAAGCCCATCCTCTTAACCCGAGTTCTCTGGTTGAGGGTGATGGGCTACTGTGCAGATTTCAACGCCAAATAGCGATGCTTGATTATTTGTGCTTACAGGTCGGTGTGGACATATCCAGTGACCAAGCAGACGGACTGGCTGTAAAGATCCACAACATCCTGTTCCCCTACCGCTTCTCTAAAGCCATGATTAACTCGATGAAGGCGAGACCCTGTTCATGTCTCATCATAGTCTATGGGGTGGCAGTCGCTCAGTGGACAGAGCGGGTGGACAGAGTGGGTCGTCTACTAACTGTAGGGTCGGCGGTTCGATCCCCTTGATCCCCCTGTAACTGTCCACGTGTCAGACCTCACAAATTTACTGATTGTCGCTCTGGACAAAAGCGTCTGCTAAATGCCCCTTTACCCTTTAGTCTGGATTTTATTAAGGCTTTATCTAGGCCCAGTTACTTGAAAAAAATGTACTTTAAGAAATGTGCTGTATTGTCAGCGGTGGAAAGTGATGGAAAGAATTCTTGGATATTCAAACATATAAATATGGTTCAAATATGTTTCAGGTTATTCATCAGGTAGATAGGAAGTTCCTCGCGTGTCTAATTAACACGCGGGACCAAGAGGACGCTCAAGACCAGGGAACTGAAGGTAATGCTTTGACATTCACATCATCAGCCAGTTTGTTTGCTGACCAGTTTGTTTTCTTTCACGAGCGAAACAGAGAACGGAACAGTGTTTGCGGCGACTCGGTCCTTGAATGTTTCCTCCTCGTCCCCGTGGCACTGCAGGAAACCTTCTGGTACTCGTGGATCAGCATGCCGCCCATGAAAGGGTTCGCCTTGAAAGGCTAATTGCAGGTAAGCGCCCATGAAGAGAAGCGACGCCGCCGAGCCGTGAGAAAGCACACGACGTGATTCCACTGGCTGCGGGCGAAGCCCTCGACCGCGCCTCGACTCACGTGACGCTTCCTGTGCCCCACCGCAGACTCCTACGAGGACGACCCCGACGCGCCGGGGGAGGGAAGGCGTCTGTGTGCGTCCACCATCACGCCGCCGCTGGAGCTCGCCGTCACAGAGGAGGAGCTGAGGCTGCTCAGGTCGGTGCTCCCGGGGACACGTAGCGGGGGGCTGAAAGTAAACAGGATGTAGTCTGCAGCCTGTTTCGGAGCATTGCTATGAAGGGACAGTTTCTCTGGTACCTCATTAGTTTTACCATGTGGATACAAAACAAAAGGTTTCTACAAAGAGAGAGTTGTATAGCTGTTAATAACAGTTTCATAGTTATGACAAACACACACACACACGCACACACACAGATATATGTCACACACCAATGAAGCAGCGCTTGGACGCACAATGTCTTTTTGGGAAGACATCGTGCGGAAGACAAAGGTTTTTGGGAAGGACAACGGTCAACCAGAGGCAAACACAAGACAACACACTGAGCCCGAGTCGCCTGCCTGTTGCCTTCCGCCTCCAGGTGCTGTCAGTCTCCTCTCCGCGGCCTGGGCCTGCAGCTGGAGCTCCCGCAGGGCGGCGCACCCCGCGTCCTGGTGGGCAAGGTGCCGTTGTGTTTCACCGAGAAGGAGCACAACGAGGTGCGTCGGGGCAGGCAGTCCGTCATCAAGCCCATGGTGGAGGTGAGGAGCTCAGAGCCGCGCTCAAAGCGCCAGGTTGACTCTCGCCGGTGTCACTAACGCCTCGTCTTCTCCTCCTCCTCCTCCTCCTCCTCCTCCTCCTCCTCCTCCGCTGTGTGTCTCTGTCAGGAATATCTCCGAGAACAGATTGAGGTACGCTCCCCTTTACTTCTGATGTCTGCTCTGTCCCGTCATTCTCCTCGAGGCCGGGATTTGTCTCATTATCCCAAAACCGTTGTGATAATGACAATTCACCTCTCTTTTAATTCTTCGACCCGTAGCTGTTTTGCTCCACGGGCAGCGTGCGGGGAACTCTGCCTCTCACTGTCCTGAGGGTCCTGGCTTCCCTGGCGTGTCACGGTAGGCTTTTCCTCACCAGTCGCATCGTGATCACGTGATCGCAGCCACGTCCGCTTGCCGTTTGCATGCCGAGCGCGAGAACCGAGAGAGCTTACACGAGCGCCGCGGGTTGCGTCTTCTGATTGGCGGAACAGGAGCCATCAAGTTCAACGACGTTCTCAGCCGAGACGAGTGCCGCGGCCTGGTGGGGTCCTTGTCCTCCTGCCAGCTGCCCTTCCAATGTGCCCACGGGAGGCCGTCCATCGCCCCGCTGGTAGACACCCTGTATTTGGACAGCGACGAAAAGGTGGGACTTTGCACGCAGATATATGTGTCAACAGCTCAGGAATGTACCAAAGCGCGCGCGTGTGCCATTTGACATGCGTGCACCTAACGTGTGGAGTGTTTCGCTTTTTCCTTGATTCTGTTTAATCCTCGCAGGAACCACTGAGGCCCAACCTACGACGACTGGGAAGAATGTATAAAGCTTGGGAGCTTTTACAGAAATAGCAAGCTGTGATTGTGTTTTATATGTTATGCAGTACGAACCTGGATCCACTCTGGGCTATTTATTTGATAGAATAATATTAATTGTATTTATTTTGCTCTCTACCTCTCTCTCTCTGCTCTCTGAAACATATTTGTTTATGTTTTAAGAAAACTAAATGACATACATTACTGTGAAAGCTGATCATCGTAACAGGATCTGCTGATCCTGAATTTCACGAGCCACGGTCATATTGCTATTATATTGCTAATAGTAAATACTATTTACTGCCCTCTTTTTGTGTATTACGTCTTTAGTACATCTTTACTATTTATTGTTACTATTGTATTATTATCACTTGTTATCACTTGTATTATCACGTGTTGTTGAAGACCTCAAGTCATCCAAGAAAAAACAAGGACTTAAATTTTGCATTATTTTGCACCATCCTTTGGGCTAGACAGCAGGCTACAATGCAAATACATGATGTCACACAAATGATTGTTTCTGTAGCACATATGAAGCTTTGCATTGTTTTGCAAATCACCCACTGCCTCTGGAGCTTTTGGGCTATTGGAAAAGCACCACAAATCGAACTAGATTAGGCAAAGTCGATAAAGGCATCCCTTTCATACTGTATGTGCTTATTAAACGTTTTATATGCTTCTATGAATGCTGTTCATAGATGAAGATATCAACAAACATACGTTTTTATATTGTCTATACATTTAGTTTATTTCATTTCTATGGAATGATGAGGCATAGCGACCAAACAAACTCTACATCTTTGGGTCCACAGATCACGTGAGTGCGTTCGAAGTAAACACCACAGATGATGCTGTAAGTGGGCGTCGGTCACTTCCAGACGGCTTGTTGTGACTTTAAAAAGATCGTTCTATTGTGAACACAAATATGGCGACAAAATGGAGTCTACTGATTATTATCTTTTAAACGTCAGCTTTTATGAAATTGTTTTGTAAAATAGCATGGATAATCTATTAATGTAGGCTATGCATGCAGGCCTAAACTAAGAAAATAATTCGCCACAGGCTGTGAAATCGAGTAATTCCACCAACCCGAGATTGTTTAAAGTAGGATAGGCCTATATATATGCAACATAGTGTAACAGCTTTTGTGTTTGCCCTAAAGCTGCTCTCGCATTGTAATATGAAAGAAGGTGCATATTCTTCCGAGCACATTGCATCGCCGATGAATTGGATTTGTTGTGAATGGGTGAAAATAAATAGACAATAGGACCTATGTCAACAAGGACAGGCGTATGATTCCATCCGAGGGTTAAATTTCGACTATTACGACCAATCAAATAATATGCAGACAACAGTGGTTGGAACAGTGGAACCGTGGTTCCATTTGTTTTTTCCGCTTGGATGTTTAGATATTTCATAGTCAGTTTCCCTCCCCTCTGCGGATGGTACGGTCTGTGTTCATTCATAAAACTCTAGCAGAGTATAAAAGGAGGGGCTTGCATTTCAGTCATCTATGTACCAGGTATATACCTGGAGGGGCAGTTTTCTGTATTGAACAAAGGGTGACATTTAAAATCAAGATATTGTAGTAATGTATGTCAACAGCGTGTCGCCTGACATGGACACAACATCTGCCTGCAGTACAGAATCTATTGACGGGATTAACACATTCAGTAACTGCGAGAAGATCCGTGAAGATGCGAGGTCGGCAGCGTCCTCTTCGGAGGACAATGTAAAGGTATCAATGGATTTAGTGTCTACGTTGAAGATTTTATGTAAGGCGACAGTCAAATCGACGACACGTATCCCATAATGGCTTATGTTCAAAACATATTTTTCTCTTAATTGGAAGTAGTGGGCGTGATAGAGTAGATGGTATTATTTTTCAACTATATGTAGGCTTACTGTATATAGTTATATGTTTTACATTAAATTAATTGTGAGTGGCCTATCATGGATGAACATGGGGGTGGATAATCACCATATGCTAGTCTTGTTATGACTGACGTCCTGGGACCAAATGGGAGCGTGTCGCTGCAGCAGTTCATTGAGAAAAATAAATCCATTCAGGAGACTCCACAGCGACTCTGCGTCAGCGTTGACGTCAGACACAATGATAAAGTCAAATATTGATCCGGAGAAAGCTATTTTTGGATGGGTATATTTCAAGGAGGAGAACCTGTGTCAACTGTCCGTTTTACACAACAATACGATGTTATTTTCACATATGGACTACTTACACGTGTGTGCGTCTCGGAAATTATATCCGGAAAAGTATTATTTTTAAAATAGATAATTACATAATGGTTAATGAGGTTACACTTAGAATCAATTTTCAGTATCTTATATTTGTCGTTTTCAGGAGCTCTGCCAGGATATGGACATACAGGCAACCTCCTTTATTCCAACAGTCACTGCAATTGCTACTACCCCAGATTTCCAGTGGATGGTCCAGCCTACCATCATTACATCCGTCTCCCCGACCCTCGGTAGCAAGCCGGCCAATAGCGTTCAGAGCTCTCCCCGGGCAGCATCCAAAGTGGGCGGGACAAAGGGGAAAAATTCTGCAAGGAAGGGGAAAGCAGAACAGGTCAGACCAGACCCAGAAACGGCATACTGCACGCTGCGATGTGTGTATATATGTAAATATTTATATATATAGAAA
>OMKQ01052280.1:1620-23267 GCA_900302335.1 Phycis phycis
CCCCCCCACAGGTTCTGTACAAGCACGAGGGCCAGGCGTCCCTCAAGGTGCTGGACAAGGGGAAGACGTCGGTGAAGCTGCCGCTGCCGCGGGACAACGCCTACGTGGTGCTGGAGATCCGCTCATGGGGGGAGGGGGGCGACGGCGCCGCCCACGAGACCATCGTCTCCCGAGACTCAGGTGAGGAGGAGAGCGCTCCGTCGGACCCGGCGCCTCTAGAGCAGTGGTTCTCAACTGGTGGGTCGCGACCCAAAAGTGAGTCGTGGACCCGTTTTTTTCATTGCCTGAATAAGTGACTGTATAGTTTAATAGTCCAGTTACTGAAGTGTCGTGTAATATAAATTAGTACAAGTTATATGTTAAATACATTTGAGAAGTTGAACATTGTTCTTGATTTGGGTCACGGCTTGTCGTCAAGGGGTGATGGTGGGTCCTGAAGCCAGACCAGTGGGGAACCACTGCTCTAGAGGAGTGCTCTGTTTGACTCAATGCCTCTAGAGGAGTGCTCTGTTTGACTCAATGCCTCTAGAGGAGTGCTCTGTTTGACTCAATGCCTCTAGAGGAGTGCTCTGTTTGACTCAATGCCTCTAGAGGAGTACTCTGTTTGACTCAATACCTTACTAACTGGTACACTCGGTAATTATTATTGTTGTTTCTGATTGCTCTTCTGTGCACAGGGAACATGCTAATGAATATTACTTTGCTTTGCTTTCTTTGCTTTGTTACTGTTCCTTGAAAGTATCTTCTGTTGTAATATGATATTAATATATTCATATTTATTATTATATTTATTTGTATCCAATGAAATAATCATTTGAAATATCAGAAATATTATTGGAAATATCGGAATACCCCGATCTGAATAACGTGAATGATGCCCAGGCTTGTCAGAGGCATGGATGTCTGTATTTAGACATGCTAACCATTTTCCCCCTGTTGATTGTCTCACAGGAACTGGAATGATGGTCCAAAACAGTGCAGGGTCGGCGTGGTCCTTTGGTGTTTTCTGCCTCTTCTCGGCCACAGTGTTCTCCTCTCTCATTGGCTCGGTCGGCATGTGATCTGTCCTGAGCCAATCTGGGGACTTTTTTTAAACTTTTAAAAAGCATAATGCTATTGGTCAAATGTTTTATTTTGTTATGCTTTCACTAGGATTGGATATTGCATTCACACCAGGGATGAGTCATCTGTTGCCCTCAGCAGTGGGGGAAGGGCTGGCTATGGTATAACTCCATTAGTTACATTACGTGTTTTTTTTATAAGAAATCCAAGAGTTTGTTTTATTTTTATTTGTAGGAATGTGTGTGTGGCTGAGCATGCTGGTGTTAGTAGGGGTTGGCGATATGGAGTAGGACTGAGGCCGTGTTCCGATATCCATACTTACCGTACTTAGTAAACTTAGTTTGTGTACGTAGGGTGTTCCGATTGCGATCGCGGCAAAAATAAGTGTACTCAAAGGACCCGGATGTTGCCCTCAAAACGGTTAGTATGCATAGTATGCATCGGTGTACACTATCCGTACTTAACGGCAGCCATCTTAGCTATGTTATGGAAGAGGCAGAGCCAGGCTGAGCCGCGCTCAGTTCGAAAATGGCCAGACGTCAGTGGGCGTAATGGACTCACGTGTGTTTGCCGGGTGACGCGGCCGCACAGCTGATAGTAATTACCGGTAAGTGCACCATTTGGAACAACACTAACATCTGAAAATCTGCGGAATCTGCGTAGTGAGTACGGATAGTGTACTACATTTAAGTGGACTCATGAAGTATGGATATCGGAACACAGCCTGAGTGATTTGATACATATAGACCTTTACCACAGAGGTGGAATAATAGGGGTGAACACACGTGTATCTCATGACGTTTATTATAAAATTAACTTGGGCTACACCTGTTCTATGGGAGAAAGGCCTGCTGGTGTTCATAGGCCTTATGAGACAATGCCTTATGAGGGTGGTGATCTTTCACATTTGGCCATTCTACTCCTTCCTTTTCCATAAAAAATAAAGGTTTGTTTCTAAGAGAGAAAGGAGTTTAAAAATGAAGGTGCTGAATTCCAGGGTCAGAAAGTAAGCGTTTTAATAACAAGAGGTAAACAACTGACTCAGTGAATGGTTGCAGTGGAAACATGAAACAGGACTTCAGTTTGTGAACCTGGAACAGTGTGTGCAGAAGCCTCATGCAGTCCTACATGAGACATGTGAGGGTCACTCACTTGGACCTTTGATTGTTGAGTACCAATAATGTCTAATGTCTAATGTCTATTTTTTATTTGCTGTATACATGTTTTGTTTATTTCTGCTGTAGTAAGTATAGCAAAAGTGAGTTAAAGGAATTACTCAACGGAGTGAATGTCAAAATAATATTTGACTATTATTTCGTTTCATTGTACACTGACCTTGAATTGAATGAAACAGTTCAGTGTTTACACGTGCCTGCATTGTTGTGTAAGATACTGCAGACACTGATGTGGAAACATGTAGGTTTAGTGTTTGGGTTTGTTGCAGCCTATTTAATGCTTTTTGCCTGGAAAGGTTTGTGAATACGGTAAAGGGGATGGGTATTGATTTGAAGTAGTCACTTGTCCATAGTCACAGTGTTGTCATTCTCATTGTATACTCTGCAGTGCCAACATGTCATTTACAGGGTCACATACGTTGCTCAGTTAGGACAATGGAAGTGACTACAAAGGTTGGTGTAGGTGATAATGAAATTAATGATTAATGATATTTGTTTTGATGTAGTTATGAGGTTTCAGATTGCACTTGCCACACAGCAAGTTTCGCCCATCTAGATTGTCAATTAAAATGTCACCACTACAGTAAAAACACCACACCAAAATCATTCAGAACCAGCACATCATCCATGTTGAATCAGTAAAATATACTTTGTAAAAGTGGCCCGAGCCTCTTGGTTGTTCTTAAAAGGACAATTTGTATTTATTATTATTATTATTATTATTATTATTATTATTATTATTATTATTATCATCATCATTTTTAGCATTGTTTGATTTGATTTTTTTTTACTTTTTCATTACTAATTTACCAATGTTACAGTAATGAGTGAATGACTACAATAGTCCAGCTATGTATTTCTGGCAACACCATCCAAACTCATTTCAACCAAAGATTCAAGTCTTCAAATTTGATCTGGATGATTAGATGCACAAGATTTACAGTATATTACATAATATTACACAAACACAGTCCCAACAGAAACAGCAATTGTAAGAATCTATGAAAACATTTTTATGTGCATTTAAATGGGCCTCGTTTGCAAATTCCAAAAGCTGGGGAATAAAACTAAATGGTTTGTATTTTATTGTATTTTATTATTTTGAAAAGTTGAGTCAGAAAAAATACTTTTGTATTGCCTTCATTGTGTGAATGATGGATACCTTAAGTTTACAATATCAAGGAACAAGGAAATGGTTAGCTTTCTGTAACCACACACACACACACACAATGTAGAACACATTAGAAAAGTATATACATTTACACCTTGAATCACGCCTTCTAGATAGATCATTTAAGAAAAAAAACACTTGTGCTCACGTTCCTTCATTAAAAAAAAGATTTAAAAAATCTAAAAAATGTAAACTGGTTACGTTTGAAATGACTGAGGTTTTTTTTTCTAAAAGGGAATGAGTATACAAGCAAATAACCTGTAACTTGAAGCCATTCAAGAATTGTGTGCTTTTTGTATTCCTTCAGTAGGTCTGTACAACAGCTTTTTGATGTAAGTCTGGTCTATCAAGCTGTCACAAAATGTCTTCCCCTGTGACCAATCCCATTGGACTCAAGCCATTTTGTCATTCTCACTAGTCCTTCCTGGTAGTGGAAGGAAGGACTACATGTTATTTTTCAGTGTCAAATGGCAAAACATGTTTTTGTTGGTGCAGTGAGAAACATTTGTAAATATGATTCAATAAACACTTTGGAATAGTACTGATGAAATGTTTGTGCATTTTAGATTTCTACCTATCTGTGATTCTTGAATATGAGTTCACAGGAACACATAACATTTGATAATGATTATATTACCAGTATTAATAATGATACATGACCAGAGGTCGCAAGGTCAAATTAAGATTGAAGCTGTCTCAACATACATCAAGATTAGCAGTTATGTATTAAGATATATACACAATGTATACAAGATAAACTAACATGCTTAAGACTATGATAGGATAATACTTTACATTAATTCATGGCCAGGGATCCATTTGACATGACATGGGTCAAACCCTTTTAGGGTCTTCACTCAGCCTGCACGTGCATGGTGGGTGGACTCCATGCAGGGCACATCAAACACATGACCCATGATACACACATCATGTGTATATTGTTATATTGCTAGTTACAGCTAAGCAATAGTCATCTAAGATAGTAAACACACTGGGCTTCTCCCAATGTAGTTTAAGTAAGATAGACAAAATACATAAAATACAAGACAAAATACATAAATAAAAGCAATTCCAAAAAACGGCAAGTAACAGCAAAAATAGCAAATTACAGTAAAAAAAAAAAAGTGAAAATGTGACGCTCATACAACTTTGAAGGTACTAATTACATCATTTCATTACCCAGGAACCATATCAGCTGACCTTTGTCACGGTGTCATTAATCACTAATACGGATGATAGTATATATATGTAAGAAGTCTGTACTGCTCTATCAATCCCTTGGGCACCTTTCACTGAAAGGTAATGTTATCCGTTTTTCCTGTTGTATTTATTTGTCATATCATCTCAAGTAATGATCCAAGTCCAACTTGGTATTTTTAAGTGGTTAGTCAAAAATATAATGTCATGAAGAATGTCATGTGTGTATCTTTGTACAGAGACTTCCTTTGTGAAAACAATGGCCAGACTTATCCTCCCCACAGGTAAATGGCACTAGATCATTCATTTTTCATGATTCACTGAGAATGTATTTCCTTGGTTGGTTCTTATGTGATAAGCTGATGATTTTTCAAGAACATTGTTTCAAAGAAAACAGATTGAAATAATACATATTCAAATTAAATACAGGTCTAACATGGACATATATGGACATAATATGATGAGTATTTTGTTCTGTTTATAGTGTTGGGAATTCTGCTCGCGGTGCACGCTGGTAAGCAGACTTCCTCTATGCTTTCTGTTGGTGGCTCCTGTGCTTCAGAGCTTTTGTCAAAAATGTGTAGTAGTGTTTTTCATTTATTTACTCATTTATTTTATTAAGTTACTCCATTAAACTGCATGATTATGCATATCAACGAGAAGAAAGTGTTTATTATTATTGTCAGTGATTCAGATTACATTATGATTATGACATTATGATCATTATTATTTGTATTCATGTTAGTTATATTATTCTCATTAGTAGTAGTATTATTTTCATCATTATAATTATTATCATCTCCAGCCACGTCCACCAAGTTGGTGTGTCACATGACCAACTGGGCGCAGTACAGACCTGCCTCTGGTAAATTCACCGGTAACAACATCGATCCCTTCCTCTGCACCCACGTGGTGTACGGCCTGGCTACCATCAACAGCTTCAACCAGCTCACACCCACCGAGTGGAATGATGATGAGCAATACAAGATGCTCAACAGCCTCAGGGATATGTGAGTCACTCCTCTCCTGCATGACAAATATGCCCTTTCATAGTAGCCCCATCCATCCATCAATCCAATCATCCATTCATCCAACCAACCATCCATTCATCTATCCATCCAATCATCCATCCATCCATCCATTCATATATTCATCATCCATTCATTCATTCATCACATGTCTCATATATTTTATATTTCATATATCATAATTTTACCAACCTACCAACCATTTATCAACCTACAAGCATAGAAAGCCATACTTAAGCCATACGTAATTTTTTTTCAATATAAAAATTTTAATGTAATTTCAAAATTCAAATTTTTAGAAGTGAAAGAAAGGAACGATAATGATATTACCCACAGCCTCATTCTTTGTTCTTTGTTTGTCGTACTGTAATTCAAGCTGTGTATCTGTTTTCTGCTTTAGTAACCCAGCACTTAAAACCCTGCTGTCAGTCGGAGGCTCAACCAATGGGATCAGTCCGTAAGTTTTACATTTGCGATGCCATCTCATACCATTCTAGACAGTTTCCATTAGAATTGACAATTCATTTTTCTGTACTACTAATACTGGGATAAAAACTAAAAGTGGCCAATCATTAAACCATAGCATGTACGCATCAGAGAAACGTTGGTATACTGAATACAAATGACACGGCACTAATATTTTTCTCCTGATTATTTCCAGGTTCATTGCCATGGTTTCCAAGCCAGAGAGCCGTGCCGTGTTCATCAGGGCTGCCATCAGCTTCCTCCGCCAACACAGCTTTGATGGCCTGAACCTGGACTGGGAGTTCCCTGGACAGAATGGCAGCCCGGCAGAAGACAAGAACAAGTTCTCAGAATTAATCGCGGTAACCCAAGTACCTTTCATATAAATGGAAGTAGTAATACTTGCCATTGGATCAGTTTAATCTAAGATGTTTGTAAATGTGTGTGACAGGAACTGGACAAGGCCTTTTTTGAAGAGGCAAGAGACACCAGGAAGACCCAACTGCTCCTGGCAGCAAATGTTGCCTCTTTCTTGCCCACCATCAACAGGGCCTATGATGTGCCTAAAATCTCTTCGTAAGTTAAGTTCAAGAAATAATAATGTAAGAAATCAAAGAGCAGTTATGAAACACTACGAGCAAGGCTCTGGGACAGCAGCACCATCTGCACCTACTATGTTTTGAAACTTTGCTTGAAGGCATATGTGGGACCAATGGTTATTTTAGCCCCAGCTATTCTGCTTATCAGTCACTTAGACTTCATCAACGTGATGACATACGACTACCACGGACACTGGGAGGCTCAGACCGGACACAACAGCCCACTGTTTAGCAGCAACATTGACTCTGGCTCCCACCTGAACAACAACATTGTAAGAACATGCATACTATACACACATAGACAGTCACACGTGTGTGTGTGTGTGTGTGTGTGTGTGTTTGCGTGTATGTGTGTGTGTGTGTGTGTGTGTGTGTGTGTGTGTGTGTGTGTGTGTGTGTGTGTGTGTGTGTGTATCATGTATGTGACATAAACGAAAATGTTTAAAACTATACAATAATAAGTGCGAAAGTTGCTGGATCCTAACAAGGCAGTGGGGTTGTTGGCTAATAAACACGGTTCTGGTTGTCAGAATTCTTCCATCTCCCACTGGCTGTCCCTGGGAGCACCTGCAGACAAGCTGATGCTGGGCTTTGCGACATTCGGGCGCACCTACCGCCTGGGAAGCTCTTCTAGTTTCCTGGGAGCACCGGCTGTTGGGGCTGCAGAAGCAGGGCCCTACACACGCACCGCCGGTTTCTGGTCCTACTATGAGGTACGCCCCTGCAATCAGTAAGCATGCCTATTTACCACAGGGTTTGAGCCAAAGCTACCTCCAGTGAATATTTGTTTACAATAATGTCTTTGCAGAACGGGGTTGGGGCATTTTAGGATTTTATCAATAATTTAACCAATAATTAATCATCGAACCAAGGATAAACGAATAATTGCATGCATTTAGGTTCTCGCAAACAATTTTGCGCATGAGAAAGTTTAATGGCGTGACATGAAGACAATAGTACTGAATACTGCTGTAACAGTGGAACATGTCTATACTGTACAACATTGACCTCCTCTTGCTGTATATGTAATTCTGTTTGGTTTTTACTGCACTAGATTCCAAAGCAAATATTTAACTTTGTGCTACACTAACACTTATGTGATGAGTAGAATGTGTCTTCACATAAAAATGTGAGGCCATTATGACAAATAAGTAGTTGAACCATTGATAGTAAATTATTTGGTAAGACAATTACTTTTCACGACTCTTAGTGGAACCTGTTGTTCTGCAGCTCAGCGTCCATTTTGATGAGTGTTAGATATTTCTCTTAGTGTGTGTGTTTGCACGTGTTTCCAGGTCTGTTCATTCATCAGTGGTGCGACTGTTGAGTGGATCGCTGAGCAGGAGGTGCCATATGCCACAAACGGTGTTGTCTGGGTTGGTTATGACAACGAGCAGAGCTTCGCTGCCAAGGTGATCCAGCATTGCCCATGTTGACGTTAATATATGTTTAAACCTCCATTATGTTACTTTTTTACTACAGCTATTTACGCCATTAGACAATATCTGAACTAGAAAGTTTAAAATGGATAAAATGCACCCATTTGTCAATTCCCACTGATAGGAAACATGATAGAGCTATAGCTGTGTAATTCTCTACAACTAATTATGCTCATTCATTGAGCTTTGATAATGGTTTGAACCTGACCAAGCCCACCCCTTCTCTGAATGTTTAGGTCCAGTGGATGAACAGCAAAAACCTGGGTGGTGCACATGTGTGGACCCTGGACATGGATGACTTCAGCGGCACCTTCTGCTCTGAGGGACCCTACCCTCTCGTCAACCACCTGAGAAACGCAATGGGTAAACATCACGTCAACACATGACCAGCCCAGTAGATACCAGGAGAGATTGGTAGGATGCAGCTCATCAGACCTCATGCAGTGAAGTTTTCTTTGAAGTCAAACATTTATGAGCCAGAAGTTTATCTCGGTGAGAAGACAAAGCCATAAGTAGACTTTTAACTTTAATATCTTACATGAGTATAGAGAAAGATATGATTGCCATTGCATCGAGCTAGCTGATATGAGCTAGCTGATACAGAATCTATATGTTTTTAATTGTAGGAGTGGAGACATTTTTCCAAAATAACTACTAATAACTACCCCTTTAGGTTGCTTAAACTAACTAACGAAGAACAAATTATAACAAGTGCTGGGTAGCGCATATTTAACAGATTTAAACAGATACAAAAAATAATAGTGGTGGGTAGCTCTTTCCTTGGAAAATGGTCAAACATTACACTTCGATTTCTTACTTAAAATTTAACTCAATAGAAATAAACTTGAGAAAACTAGTCTATTATTAGTATTATTATTTATTTCAAATCGTCTTCTATTGTGGTAGAATAACTGATAAAACACATCATTAATGAATGGATGAATGGGTTTAAAGGGGTTGCTCTGTTTTCAGTACACTTTTATAAACTGATGAAACAACTCTGAAATAACTCTTTTATTGAATGTATGTAAATGCCTAAAATATGTTGGAGTTGAAATAATGTAAGGATATTCATTTAGAATATAATGTAATAATGTGGCATATAATATATCGGTATTAAGTTCTGTGAAATGGTGCAGGCTTCGCCCCTAAGCCCACCACGACCCCACGGCCCACCACCACCCAGGACCCCCTGACCGCCTTCTGCTCGGGACGTCCCAACGGCCTCTACGAGAACAGCGCCGACAAGACGACCTACCTGCAGTGTTTCAACGGGATCACCTACGTGCACAGGTGCCAGCCTGGACTCATCTACTGGGACTCCTGCAAGTGCTGCAACTGGCCATGAGAGCCACCAGAGAGCTGTTTCACAGTCAACATGGTTCATTGTCTTCCTCTCCAGTGCCTTTGTCTGTATACAAAAGAGAGGAAACACGATTTACACAATTTGCTTTCCTAATAAACAATCTTAACAATTCAAATTTTTGTAGCTCTTTTGCTATGTACAAAGTAAATAATGAAAAGTATAAACTAGGGTTGATATTTGCCACTCATGTCATGATTCCATTACACCATCCATACAATGAATTAATAATAATCCTGTCAGCCTTAAGTTTGGCAATTGGAAAATCACAATTAGTTTTGTCCCCAATTGGACTTAATTACATTATAATATTGGTTAAATGTCCAATTCAACTCAAGTGAAAATAAGCTAAGTTTATAACAAGGGTACATTAATGACCCATTGATTAACTTTATTTAATGTGGTAATAAGCATTATAATATAGCAGTGGCATAGGGGTGTATATATATATACCATTGGTTAACTGTTAATGAATTGTAAATTGATTTTTGGTATAGCTTTACACAGACACCTGTATGGCTAAGGGCTATAAGGTTTGCGTTATTACATAGCATGCTACAAATAAGCATCCCAGCAGTTCAAAAGTCTGTACTGGACTGTACCCAAGGCCAAAGTGCTCTATCATTAATCTTATCACAGTTTTTCCAGCATGCAAGTACTTCACACAGTCTAGTACAGTGCCCCACAGACTCACTGTCAAATACAGTAGTGAGCACATCCATGACATCGCCCTTCCCCCCTACCCACCTGTACCGACACCCTTTTTGTGTTGTAAGCTTGGCCTTAGCACCACTATCGGGATGGCTGATTATATACAGTACATGACACGATTTGACTGAGAATATTTTTATGAAATACTTATATTGAAGAGCTTCTGCTTGCATTCATTTTAAATACACATGCATCTGGATAAAACTGCACGCAGAGGTTGAATATACCCCCGTTCACACCCCAAAACTATTAGTTATCAGATAACATGACACATTAAACTTAACACCAATCATGCAATGGTTAATGATTAATGATATGATGTCACTAATATTGATTATACTTATCTCTAGACCTTGGCCAGGAATGTTCTTGCTGAACAGCTTAATAAACACCACAATTAGTACACAAATATACAACCTGAGCAATAATAGATATCAATATGTATTAATATCATAAATAAATAATATCAAAATCTGATCATCACATCCTGTATTGGCGTTGCTCGTCTGTTTCTTCCCTATCATAACTAATCCATAAGCATCAGGCTGATCCCCTATACTGAGGTCTTTCCCATAGATCACAATGCAGACGAAGTCATGGCAATAAACCTGAATCTATACCCAACTCTGCCAACAACTATACCTTATCATTGTGCAATTCTAAGTTAGAGATTCTAAGCAGTCAATAATCTTATGTTTTCTTTCATGGTATATGCAGATATACCAGTCCCTTAACCAAAATGTAAATAAAAAGCAGGCTATTCTACTGCGTGCCGCTATAGATCTGCACATTGAGGACTGATGTATAATCCAAAAGTAAAGCTGGCTGGAATTAGAGCTCTTTTTGAGCTCTGTTTCTACAACCATTTGTGAAAGAATGGGTCGCTCTCAGGAGCTCAGTGAATTCCAGCGTGGTACTGTGATAGATTGCCACCTATGCAACAAGCCACCTATGCAACAACAAATATTCCACAGTCAACAGTCAGTGGTATTATAACAATGTGGAAGCGATTGGGAATGACAGCAAGTCGTCCACAAAGTGGTAGGCCAAGTAAAATTACGGAGTGGGGTCAGCGGATGCTGAGTCGCATAGTGTGCCAACTTTCTGCAGAGTCAATCGCCACAGACCACCAAACTTCATGTGGCCTTCAGATTAGCTGAAGAACAGTGCGTAGAGAGCTAAATGGTCTGATATTCCTGTGGTCTGCCCCAAGTGGAGACCTCCACTATCATGCGTTTTGCCACGTAATGATGCAGCAAATCCGCGCACAGGACACAGCAGGTTGCATACGCTTACGCTTGGTCTAAAACAAGTCTATCAGCACCCTGACACTTTGCAGTTTTACTTGTTAGCCTTGTTAGCCAATAAAAGGGGTGTACCAAGTTTATGCTCACTATGGGACAAGGGGACAAGGGTCCCCCCAGGACAAGGGTGACCTCATCTACTTCAACACTGTAAGAAGGCGCCCCAGTGGAGAAGTTGAGAATGGGTTTTGCTGCATATGGTCGCACTTTCCGCCTGACATCGTCAAACACCGGTGTTGGAAAATAAAATAGAAAATGGACAGATGGACAGATCTGTGTCCTCTTTTTCAGATCTGCACCTTCCTAAATGCTACCAAAGTTCAGTGGATTAATGATCAGCAGGTTCCGTACGCCTTTAAGAACAGCGAGTGGATTGGTTTTGATAACAGGGAGAGCTATGAGGTCAAGGTAAGCCTCACATCGTCACAATCATAACACTGATAGAGTGTTATGATGTAGAGTGTCTGGATATAGTAATATTGAGATGTATCCCTTATCCAAAATTGAATACTAATAATTAACTAATTTCTCGGGTACAGTACATGAAAGACAACAAGTTTGGAGGTATATTACACACACCAAAATAGTCAAGTTATGGTCTAAAGTTATCTTAAATTATCCACAACATTCCGCAGGTCCGCTACTTGCAGGAGCAGAAGTTTGGAGGTGTCTTTGTGTGGGCCCTGGATCTGGATGATTTTAAAGGAGAGTTTTGTGGAAAGGGGAGCCACCCACTGCTGGCACATCTATGCAAACTCATCAATCATGGTATGTGCAGTCTGCTTCACCTTCCACGTGCAGATGATGGTAAATATTTGTAATAATAATATTTGTAATAATAATATATGTAATATATGAAGCAACATCAACTTTTCTGTTGTTCATCTCGCAGATCGTCCTCCAGTTCCGTCGACCACAACTTCCAAAGCAGTTGGCCCCACGGTTAAGCCAATAACTCAAAAACCACTACTGCCATACCATCTACAAAGCTCAGCCTATCATGACTGCTGCAAGTGCTGCGACTGGCCTTGAGAGTCTTTCTTCTTTGTTGTCCTTGATGAGGTTCAGCCAACACATGCTGTTAGGATGCAAATAATTCAAAGAGTAGCTTATTGGAGGACGGTTGTCAATAAATGCAATCATCGGCATTAAATACAAATATTAAATGTTACTCCTGTTAATGTCAAGCATCATTTTTTTCCAATAAAAACAATTGTTATATCAAAAAACAAAATAGAAATAACAAATTTTAATTTTTTTTCCAGCTGTGCCGACAAATGGAAACTATTATTAACAATTATAAAACATTAATATACAGCACCAGTGTACACCCTTGTCTTGGTCTAACTCACAGAGTTCATGTTTTTCACCTAAATTCAAAGTACTCATTAGTTTGTGTTGTGTTCTTTGAAAAATAATACTGAAGATAATATTTAAGTCGTCAATAGGCTCCCATGCTGTTTACATTTTTAAGCAAACAAAGTACCGCTATTTAAACAGGGATAGTAAAAATCACATTTCAAAAATGTTAGTATACTTAAAACGTGATAATTGAATGACAACGTGAAGTGTGAGTGGATGGTGGCTGGTTTAAGCAGCCTCACCAGCCCCAGAATGTCTGGTGAGACTCTGGGGCTGGTGAGGCTGCACACATGTGGTGCTTTGGACAACCCATTCACAAAGGTTAAGCTAGCCATCACCACACACAATTGCAAGAACTCTGTCTTGAGGTAGCACCTGCTCAGACTGTAACCATGTTTCCAACTCCGCCATTAAAACCGGTTTTCTACCTGTGTCCTGGTTGTCAGAGGAGCCCAGTGAAGCCAAAGGCCTTTTGATAATATGACTAATATAATAATAAAAAACTATATCAGGAAATCTATGGAGACTAGGTGAAAGTGCTGAAGTAAAACTCCCTCCGACAATAAATTAATTTCAACAGTTCTAATGGACAAAATAAACATGATACGTATGATAGTTTAAATCCCATAGAAGGAGTCTGACCACAGTTAGTTATTTTCAAATGAAAGCTGATTCTAACAATAACAACAAAATATTTTGGAGAATGATTTGTTTATGATGGATGGCAATCCCAAACATGTTTAGGTCAAAGGGCTTATGGCCTGACTCTGGAACAACTGTGACAATTATGACCAAGGTTACTTTGTTACATTGAATAAACAACAAGAGGACTGTACTGTAGATCAATGGTCATGCTGGGTACAAAGATTAAGTAATCTAACATGGATGGAAAGTATATTAATTGTATGACATCAGATGTTCAGTTGAATCAGCGAATCATAAAAGTCCATAATCTCTGAAGACATTTGGGCTGCAAATAAACACCTTATACATATATGTATACGTATAGATATTCTTGCAGACTGATTAATGTTAAGTAGACACACACAAACACTGACACACAGCACAGCCAAATGGGATAACATTATTGTTTTTTGTATTGTGATATCATCCACTGCCCTAAAATTGTGTAAAAACTATATTTTTTAACCAATATTTTTACATTCATAGCTTAAGTGTTAGTTTCTACTGTTTGTTGATCACACAATGTTTCAGACAGCATCCAGATCTACACAAGCAATTTGCTTTGTACGCATACTAGTATACATTGTAAAATATTGGGTGACCTGTTAGGACTGTGCACTCTCTTATCAATGGATTTTTTATGAGCCCTGTCCATGCCAAAAAATCTATGCTATATAAGGAGCCCATCTCTTCTGCTCCAATAGTTTCGTTTGGTGAAACTCCCAAGGTAAGCCTTGCTGTGGCAGAAATAAGCATGGGTCAGACAATACCTCAGGATATGCTCTTGATATAAAGGTGATACACTGATTGATGTGAATCTTTTCTCTTATCTTAGAGCATTTCAAAGTCGTGATCTTTGACTTCAAGATGACCAGGCTGACTATCCTAGCAGGTATCTACAAAGAAATCTGATTGTATCTATCTATCTGTTTGTATTTCTTGATTTATTTAAACACGTGTTCGAACAGGATGTCTTCTTAACATGATATAAATTGTGTTATTCTACTGACGTTTGTTTGTATTCTCTTAGGCATATGCCTGGTGCTGTGCCAGATCGGTATGTTGTGACAAGTACACTCACACCAGTGATCTAATCTAACGTGTATAATCAGGGGTGAATGTGAGCTTAAATCTGTCCTTGTGGTAACCATGCAGCAACGGCCGATCAGATGGTGTGCTACTTCACCAACTGGTCCCAGTACAGACCGAACCAGGCCAAGTACCTGCCAAAAGACGTGGATCCCTTCCTGTGCACCACCCTCATCTACGCCTTTGCCATGATCAACAGCAACAATGAACTGATCACCTATGAGTGGAATGACGATGTCCTCTACAAGGCCTTCAATGGCTTGAAGGCCCAGTAAGTGATGTTATTGATGACCCACCCCAAGTCACATTCAGAAACCAGCTAGTATTTAGTGTGAGAAAAAGTGAATCGAAATCCCGTTGAGACATATCTACTGTCTTCAGGAATCCTCACCTGAAGACTCTGTTGGCCGTCGGTGGATGGAACTTTGGTTCAAGACAGTATGTTGTTTTTTCCTGTAATGTTCCCCAAAATAATGAAATAATAATTTGATCAATTGGTGCATTTCAGTAAAGTCTCTAAGACATTACACCAGAAAACCTCTGTTGAAAACAGGTTCTCCATCACGGTGTCCACTGCTGCCAACCGTCAACAGTTCGCACAGTCAACAATTAAATTCTTGAGAACTTATGGCTTTGATGGTTTGGACCTGGACTGGGAGTACCCTGGAGCTCGTGGAAGCCCCCCGGAGGACAGGGAAAGATTCACTTTGCTTTGTAGGGTAGGTAACTAATTTACTTTAGTAGACTTCCCTGATACTGATGAAATCTTGAGGTTATTAACGTTACCATGGTTCCCTGAGTATAGACCAAGTGATAGATTGCAGTTCCTGTCCAGGGAACTTCAATATATCTCTCATGTCCTTGTAGATTCATTTGATATATAATATTAATAATTTGATTACTTTGATGTATTTCCAGGAACTTGTTGCTGCCTATGAAGCAGAGGCTGCTGCCACTGGTAACAAACAACTAATGCTAACTGCTGCAGTGTCTGCAGGAAAAGGAACCATTGATGCAGGATATGAGATTGCTGAGATTGCCAAGTGAGTTTGCTGGTTTCCTTAGCATGCCTTTTAAACTGTAGTTCTGGACGAACTGCCTTTTAAACATCAACAATACCTTCACCCCCTCATCAGGGAGTTGAACTTCATCAATGTCATGACCTATGACTTCCATGGAACCTGGGAGCAAGTCTCCGGCCATAACAGCCCCCTCTTCCGTGGTTCCAAGGACAAGGGTGACCTCATCTACTTCAACACTGTAAGGTTAACATGAGGGACATGACTTACCTCTCACTGTAGAACAACAATAGACAGACAGATAGACAGACAGAAGTACTTTAATAATCCTCGAGGGAAATTGCAATAGCATTTTGAAATTTTATTCAAAATGCTACTGCAATTTTACTCTCAATTCCAATGCAGGACTACGCCATGAGGTACTGGAGAGACCAAGGCGCCCCAGTGGAGAAGTTGAGAATGGGTTTTGCTGCATATGGTCGCACCTTCCGCTTGACATCGTCAAACACCGGTGTTGGAGCCCCCGTCAGTGGCGCTGCTTCAGCCGGACCGTTCACGCGTGAGGCTGGCTTCTGGGCCTACTATGAGGTGAGGAGTCTGGGTCATCAGTAGCACCCAATCTATAGGTAAGAAAAGTGGACTAACACAGTGGATTGCCACTGAATATCTTTTTCAGATATGTACCTTCCTGAAGGGTGCCAAACTGGAATGGATTGAAGACCAGAAAGTTCCCTATGCTCACAAGAACAGTGAGTGGGTAGGATTTGATAACAGGGAGAGCTATGAGATCAAGGTAGGCATGTTAATAACACTCAATTTGATCATCAATAATCAAACAAAATAAAATTTCCTCAGTTGAATGATATAAAAATAGTTAAGTCATGGTAAAAACATAATTCTCCTGTTTTACAAAATGTCCCAGGTCCGCTACTTGAAAGAGCAGAATATTGGAGGTGCCTTTGTTTGGGCCCTGGATCTGGACGACTTTAAAGGACAATTCTGTGGACAGGGAGCCCACCCTTTGCTGTCACATCTCCGCACTCTCCTCGATATTGGTACATTTCATACGTTGTATTTAAACCTTAACTATCTATCTATCTATCTATCTATCTATCTATCTATCTATCTATCTATCTATCTATCTATCTATCTATCTATCTATCTAAAGTCACAAACAAATATTTAATGCAATATATCTCGCATAATTATTTGATAGTTCGTCTAACTGTTGACAATTATTTTGCCATTCAGAGCTGCCTCCCCTGCCCCCAACCACAACCCCTGACCCTGATGCACCCACCACCACTAGACCAACCACCACCACCACCACCACTACCCACCCACCAGGCGACGGCTTCTGTAATGGAAAACCTGATGGCCTTTATCCCCATGAAGATACAACACTGTTCTACATGTGTGCAGCTGGAACCACCCATATCAGGGCATGTGGAACTGGCTCTGTCTTTAATGACAGCTGCAAGTGCTGCGTCTGGCCTTGAACTTGGACTTACTCAGAAAAACAATGCATTCTCAAGTGATTGAATGAAGTTCATTCTCTGTTGTTGTAGCGTAAAAGTCTTCCTAAAATCCTTCAATAAAAATAGCTTTCAACTACTCACTCATCCTCTAAATGTGTGTTTTGTGTTCATAAAGATAGTATATGTTTCACAATGCCTACGCTTTCATAAGTTGAGTTAACCCACTGGAAAGGCAGGCAAGGACAGGGAAACATCACTGGACTGACAAAGTGCAGGGTGGAGCAGGCTTGTCTCCTGGTACGTATACATTGGTCTACATACTAGTAACTCACAAACTCATGGGCAGAAGGCTCAGTAACGTCTTCCTGGTCTGGGAATAAAGGATGCTGCTAACCGAGGGAAAACTGGAAGGGGGGCAGTCCAGTGGCAGAGGTGGGAAGGGTGTTGTGAGCATACTCTACTCTGACTAACTGCTGACTCAAGGTGGTGGTGTTGCTGGAGGCAGCACAGGGGGGTTTCTAGATGATTTGACCTGCAAGATCTGGCCGTTAGTCCGGGGATTTAAACCTGATGATATGGAGTCTGCAGAGGGCGTTGCAAAACACAGAGAGCCCACGATCAGCAATGAGTTCAATAGTCAACAAAATGTTGACTGTTAAATCATACATTTTGGCATTGGGCACCTTGGGTAGAGGAGCAAAGTGGGCTGCTTTCGAGAAGAAACAAAGTGTATGAGTGTGGAATCTAAGAGCAAAAAAGCCAATGCTGGACAGGCAGGGGTTGAAGGAGACCAGATGGAGCTTGACGGGGGGTCTCACTTTGACCACAGACTGGCAAGGACAAACAGGTGGATGTCCTTCTACATGACGGGTCACCAAAACTGCTGATGCAGGAAGGACATGGTGCAATGAACCCATGGGTGGCAGGTGAGCCTGGAGAGGTGAGCGCACATGGCATGGGAGCGAATCTGGGACAAACACGGATGTTCGGAGGTAAGCAGGGACAGGCTGTAGGTGCTCAGCCTCCGAGACAGTTTTCACATTGGCCCAAGTGACACCCGAAACCAGGGTTTTAGCCTTGACAGCATTTTTTTGCACGGTCGCAGCACAGTTTTTGCAGTAAGCTT
Organism: Phycis phycis; assembly: GCA_900302335.1. Classification (NCBI taxonomy): domain Eukaryota; kingdom Metazoa; phylum Chordata; class Actinopteri; order Gadiformes; family Phycidae; genus Phycis; species Phycis phycis. The sequence continues at coordinate 19,893 of OMKQ01052280.1, forward strand.
CTAAAGAATCAGATAATAAAGAACAACCACCACAGCTGTGCATTTATGCGAATTAGCAATTATTCATTGCTTTACGTACAATATTATTCACATGACACCATTATTCCACTACCATCATCATCTGTTTTAATGAATAGGGTTTTGTACTTTACATCTTACATTTTAGCATTTTACTGTATTGAAATGACGGGTTATCAAAAAATAGTTAAACTTGTCAGTTGACACCTTTAAGTGATTAAGTCATTTAATGATGTATGCCTACAAGTTAAAGAACTAATTTGCATATAACAACTGTCGCTAACTCTTACTGTCTTGTGCAGTAGCATAACTGAACCATGTCTTTGCACTGGGCCACACCAGCCTCCATCTCTTCATCTGTCTCCTCATTATGTGTCACCTGAAGCTGTTTTCATATGCAGAGCCGAAGACTAAATGGACATGACCATTGCATTGCATATCAAATTGTGTATTTATTGGCCTACATTAAATTGCAAACCTTACTTCTACATCTGGGCTGCCCATATGATCATGTTTGACATTTGGTAACATTAGTTTAGATAGCTCATTGTTTCTTCTTTCTAAGAAGTAAAGAAGTAAACAAAACTGAGACAGAACTAAATCTCAATGTGACTTGATTGTCCTATCCTCCCCTCCCTACAGTGACTTCAAATAGTTGCCGTCGTGATGGAGACCATCACGGTACATCAAGGTACCCAATCCCAAAATGATGGTGTGAGTTTATGATTTACCATCTATTTCGTTGACTCCAGCAATTATAGAAATTATATATACAACCCCTGGCAAAAATTATGGAATCACTAGTCTTGGAGGATGTTCATTCAGTTGTTTAATTTTGTAGAAAAAAAGCTGATCACAGACATGCCACAAAACTAGTAATTTAAAATGGCAATTTCTGGCTTTAAGAAACGCTAAAAGAAACCCAGAAAAAAGGGAAGGGAAAAAAATATGGAATCACTCAATTCTGAGGAATAAATTATGGAATCACCCTGTAAACTTCAATTTCCAAAACTAACACCGGCATCAGCTTAAACCTGCTCATTAGTCTGCAGTTAAAAAGGAGTGCTCACACCTTGGAGAGCTGTTGCACCACGTGGGCTGACATGTATCATGGCTCCAACATGAGAGATGTCAGTTGAAACAACAGAGAGGATTATCAAACTTCTTAAAGAAGGTAAATCATCACGGAATGTTGCAAAAGATGTTGGTTGTTCACAGTCAGCTATGTCTAAAATCTGGACCAAGTACAAACAACATGGGATGGTTGTAAAAGGCAAGCAAAGTGGTGCACCAAGGAAGACATCAATGCGTCAATTTCTACAAAATTAAACAACTGAATGAACTGAATGAATCATCCAAGATTGGTGACACTCCTCAATATCATGTCACATTTCATTAATTTGATTAAACATTATCCATCTCTGTGTTCAATGAATAACTAGGTCTCAAACAAATTTGTCCCATTATTTGAGAAAGGTTGTTTTTACATTATTCTAATCATTTGTTTGTTTGCCATTCAGAGCTACCCCCCCCGACCACAACCCCGACCACAACCCCTGACCCCAGCAAACGGGACATATTTTGCAGTATGCATCAGCGTTAGCAGAGAAGTTTGTAAATAATCTTTGGTACTGACCAGATATACTGTGGATGGACATCCTGGGCAATCGACAAGACTAGCATGGAACTTCTTCACTTGAGACTTGATTGTGATGATTATGATGTTATTAGTTTCCCTTCTGGTGGAAGCACATTTGCTTGAATTGATCATCAAGCCCACAGCTTGAAAGCAGTCAAAAACCAAACCAAGACGTTTCCGGTGTTCCTCCCCAGTATATATTTCAAAATATCTTCATATCTATTAATATCTAATATTTTATCTTTAAAAACCCTGGAACATGCAGTCTCTAACCAACTGTCCTCCTACCTCTCAGAAAACAATTTGCTTGATCCCCATCAGTCAGGCTTCAAGACTGCACACTCTACAGAGATGACCCTCCTGACGGTGACCGAGTCAGGAGGGAGGGCTTCTTCTCTCTCATCTGTGCTTGTTCTCCTCGACCTGTCTGGCGTAGGCGTTTGACACCATAAACCACAAGACCCTCCTCACCACTCTTGCTGATCTCGGCATTACTGACACTGCGCTAGCCTGGTTCACATCTTACCTTATGAATCCCACTTATCAGGTCACATGGAATGGCTCCCTGTTCAAACCCTGCTCACTAAACACTGGTGTCCCTCAAGGCTCAGTACTAGGACTGCTTCTGTTCTCCCTATATACCAAATCTTTAGGCTCTAGTATGTTGCCTATGACACACACACACACACACACACACACACACACACACACACACACACACACACACACACGCACACACACTCACGCACGCGCACACACACACACACACACACACACACAGTGTATGAGCCACACCATGTGTGGCAGTAGTCACGACAGTACACAGCAGTGTTTACGGCAGTGGCCCGGCTAGTGTTGTTATGAGAAGAGTTGTGCTGGCACGAATCATTTGAAAACTTCATATTAGCCGCTGGCTTGGATGATGCTAGCGAGGCACGGAGGCGTGCCCTGCTCGTCCATAATCTGGGCAGCGAAGGACAACGGATTTTTTCGACTCTCGGACCCTCTCCCTCCTACGATGAGTGTGTCACAAAGCTGTCTGGACATTTTGCTGCTCCACAGAGCACTATGCTCCGGCGGATCGTTTTCCGACAGCGTCGGCAGCAAATGGGTGAGTCAGTCCATCACTACGTAGCCGATCTGCGGGGCTTGGCCAGCCTCTGTAAATTTGGGAGAGGATGGACTGATGAGGGATCAAATAGCTGAACACACACCTTTGTGGAGGACAAGGGTATCAGGCATGTCCTCACTGCCTTCTGCCACCCGGAGGCCAACGGGGGGGTGGAACGGTTGAACCAGACGCTAAAAAACGGTATCAGGGCACACCTGGCGGACGGCCTTCCCTTCTCGGCGGCCTTACTTAGCACTCTACTGCACTACCGTGCAACGCCACACTCCACTACAGGCAGCTCTCCGGCCCTTTTGATGATGGGGCGTGAGCTGCAGCTTCCCCTGGATCGGCTGCGGCCTCCTGTGGTCGCCGCACCAGCAGCAACGCCCCACCAGAGCAACAGGATTGCAGATCGCCAATGCCGCATGAAACAGCGGTTTGACAAGAGACGGAGGGTGAGACCGCCTCCCTTCACAGTGCTAGACTGGGTCCGGGTTCGTCGGCCCGGTCGACACCACAAGCTACTCTCCTTCTGGTCCATGCCGATGCAAGTCACTGATCAGCTGGGGCCGGCCACCTTTCGCCTGACTGACGGATCACGGTGGCA